>VNJO01009099.1:0-25365 GCA_008042535.1 Drosophila tani | reverse complement strand
CATTGCGCAGACGCGGGTCTGTGGCACACGCTGCCAGAAAAGTCCTTTGCGCGCCAGTGTCGCATCAGGATCAACCCGGTGGATGTGCTGGAGACGAGCAGCGAGTGCATTAATGGGTTTATAGGTGAGCACAGGCTCCTGCCTGGCTAGGATTATATCCCAGACTAACTCTAATTTAAATACAGACTACCTGGCGCCCATGGTGATGCCCACCTCCTTAAGGGAACTCCTGGAGACCTCGGATGTGGTGGGCAACATCCGGTTCACGCATCCCACGCTTTACGTCTTCCCCGGCGGCCAGGGCGATGCAGCGCTCTTCGGGATCAATGGCTTCAACATGCTGGGTGGGTTTGGTTTCCTTTTTAGGTGTGTAGTAGCTAGTAACGCCTCCTTCCTCCCCCTTAGTTGATGGCGGCTTTAATCGGAAGGCCTGCTTCTGGGACTTTGCCCGGCATCTGGACCGCCTGGACGCCGTGCTGATGACGCGGCTGAACAACAGCAATGTCCAAGGGCTGGGCGCCGTGGTGGCGCGCAAGCGGGACGCCCATGTCTATCCCCAGATTGGGCACTTCTTCGGCAACGTACCTGATCGGCGGGGATGCCTGCCCAGCAGCCCCGATGGCGACAAGGATCGCGATCCGCTGCTCATCGATCTCTTCGAGCGCGGCCATGGCATCGTCAATGACCTGAAGGCCTTGGACCTGAAGCCGCAGGTCTGCTACCGCAACCAGGAGCCGGTCAATCTCTACCACAAGGTGGGCCACGGCACCCTGGACATGTATGTGATAAGTCCTGCCCGCGACTCCAAGGAGGTGAAGGAGTTCCTCCAGAAGTGGCATGCCGGCGATCAGCGTCTCTTCGCGGGTCGCGAGTCGCGCGATTTCAACTTTCCTCTCCAGAATCTGGTCTCTATTTGCGCTCTCCTGGTGTGGCAGCCGGCCAATCCGGAGGACACCATCACGCGCATCCTCTTCCCGGGCAGCACGCCCGACTTCAAGATCCAGGAGGGCCTCGAGAAGCTCAAGCATCTGGAGTTCATGAAGCACTCGACGTGCACTGCCAAGTCCATTGCCCCGGCCATGGCCATCCACCAGACGGTGGCCAGCACCCGCAAGAGCCTCAAGTCGGCCATCGAGGCCACGCCCGCTCCGCCCAGTGCCAGCCACAAGAGCGCCAAGTTCGGACCCGTCCGGGATGCTGGGCAGCATCCCCAGCAGCAGCAGGACAACAAGGCCAAGGAGGCCAGGGAGGCCAAGGAGGCGGCAGCAGCGGCGGCGGCAGCGGCAGCAGCAGCCACAGCTGCCTCCTTGGTGCGCACCAAGGCCGACTCTCTGGACACGGATGTGGAGCCAGAGCCGGAGCAGGAGCCAGAGCCCGAGCCTGAGCCGGAGCAGGCGGAGACCGGGGATGAGGCAGCACCGGAGGCAGAGCCCGAGCAGGACAACACCAAGGATGCGGGTGAGGAGAAGAAGGTTGCAGAGAAGGCAGAACCTCAGGTGGTGGCTCCTGCTCCCGCCAAGGACGCTGTGGATGCCGTGCCCGTGCCAGCAGCTACCTCCGAGGCCACGCCCACAACTAAACCCTCTTCGGGCAAGGCGGCAGCCAAGGGCGGCGCCCCCAAGACCGCAGACAAGCCACGGGCCGAGGTGAAGCCCGTGGTGCGCTCCCGGATCGATACCAAGCCGCCCAAGTCCATGGACCGCAAGCTGGCCAAGCCGCGGGATGAGAAGAAGAGCTCGCCAACAGCTACGCCCGCTGCCCGGGCTAAGGCCTCCAAGGCGCTGAGCAGCAGCCGCCCGGCGGCCGTTGCCACCACCAAGTCCAGTCCCAGCAGCACGCCGGCCAAGAGCGCCAAGGAGGCCAACAACCGCAAGGTGCTGGAGTCCAAGAAGCAGGCCACCAGCACAGTCCAGGCCAGAAGGGTGACCACCAGCACCACAGCCAGCACTGAGCAGAAACGTGTCCAAACTGAGACAAAGGCAGCCTCAGCAGGAGCGGCGACAGGAGCAGCTGCCGCCGCCCAGCGGAAGCCCATCTCCCGGAGACCCCGCGGCGTCTCCCCCTCGAAGCGGGCTCCAGCCCCAGGAAGTCCAGTGAAACAGGCCAAGTCCAGCCTGAAGAAAACAACGCGGCTGGACGCTAAGGGCGGTGGCGGCGGCACCACCACCACCGACTCCAGCCTGGTGTCCACACCGTCGGCGGATGAGGCCACCGCTGCCAAGAAGCTGCTGCAGGATTTGAGTGCCTCCCAAGAGCTGGATGCAGAGAAGCAGCGCGAGCTGGACGACCTCAAGGAGGAGCAGGAGGTGGTGCGCGAGATCGAGGCGGTGTTCAGTCGGGACGAGATGAAGCGCCACCAGCAGCAGCATCAGCAGATCAAGGCTGAGCTCAGGGAGATGCCAGCCGCCGGCGATGGCGATGAGGAGCCCGAGGAGGAGGAGGAGGAGTACCTGATCATTGAGAAGGAGGAGGTGGAGCAGTACACCGAGGACTCGATTGTGGAGCAGGAGAGCAGCATGACCAAGGAGGAGGAGGAGATCCAGAAGCATCAGCGCGACTCGCAGGAGTCGGAGAAGAAGCGCAAGAAGAGCGCCGAGGAGGAGATCGAGGCGGCCATAGCCAAGGCCAGGCAGGAGGAGGCCGCTGAGGTCCAAGCCGACCAAGAGAGGAGCGACATCAAGGCCGAGGTGCAGGAGATCATTGCCACGGCCAAGGACCTGGCCAAGGAGCAGCTGGTGGCCAAGCCAACCGCCGCCGGGGAGCCGGAGACGGAGTTCTCCTCGCCCACGCCCGAGGAGAAGCTCAGCAAGAAGACCTCCGACACCAAGGATGAGCCCGCAGAGGAGCCAGCCGTGGATGCTCTGCCCGTCAACCTCCAGGAGAGCCTGCCCGAGGAGAAGTTCTCGGCCACCATCGAGTCGGGGGCCACCACGGCGCCCACCCTGCCCGAGGACGAGCGCATTCCCCTCGACCAGATCAAGGAGGACCTCGTCATCGAGGAGAAGTACGTCAAGGAGGAGACCAAGGAGACGGAGGCCATTGCCGTGGTGGTGGCCACCGTTCAGGCCGTGACCGAGGCCGCTCCCTCAGCCCTCAAGGCTGACATCCTCAGTGTGGAGGTCAAGGATGTGGCACCCAAGGTGGAGCTTCTGGGCGAGCTGCCCGACTCCGGGGAGCGTGTCCTGCCCATGAAGATGACCTTCGAGGCCCAGCAGAACCTCCTGCGGGATGTGATCAAGACACCCGACGAGGTGGCCGACCTGCCCGTCCATGAGGAGGCCGACCTGGGGCTGTACGAGAAGGATGGCCAGGATGCGGCCGGCGCCAAGAGCATCTCGCACAAGGAGGAGTCGGCCAAGGAGGAGAAGGAGACCGACGACGAGAAGGAGGCCAAGGAGGCAGAGGGAGAGGCGGAAGGAGAGGCTGAGCCTGAGCAGGAAGAGGAGAAGGAAAAGGAGCAGGAAGAGGAACCCCCCAAAGCCGTCGAGGTCATTGTCTCGCCTTCACCCCAGGAAGTGGCCAAGGAGGAGGTTGTGGAGATTAAGGCAGCCGAGCAGGTGATCCTCGAAGCCACAGCCCCTGAAGAGCCTCAGAAAGAAGAGGAACATAAGAAGCCAGAAGAAAAGGAGGCCAAGGAGGACAAGGACGAACCCCAGCCAGAGGAAGAGGAGAAGGAGAAGGAGAAGCCAGAGCAAGCACCCGCTATTATCACCGAAAAGGAGGCCAAGAAGTCGGCCAGCACGCCCGAGGAGAAGGAGACCAGCGACATAACTTCCGAGGATGAGCTGCCCGCTCAGCTGGTGGCTCCGCTGACTACTGCCACTGCGCCACCAAAGGAGGCCAAGGATCGCGAGGATACCGTGTCCATGGAGAGCCCGGCCACCATCGAGGAGGCCATCGAGGTGGAGGTGCAGGTGCAGACCCAGCAGACCAAGCTGGAGGCCCAAAAGAAGCCAGAGGCAGAGCAGGAGCCAGAGAAGGAGGCCGCATCCAAGGAGCCCTCGCGCCGCGAATCCGTTGCAGAGAAGCCCGCTTCCCGGCCAGCATCCGTGGCCGAGAGCGTCAAGGATGGAGCTCAGACAGAGGCAGAGGCGGAGGCAGAGAGCCGGCGGGCATCGGTGGCGGAGAGCGTGAAAGCAGAGAGCACCAAGCCCTCTCTCCTGGCCTCCAAGGAGGCCTCCCGGCCCGAGTCAGTGGCTGACAAGTCCAAGGAACCATCTCGAAGGGAATCCATTGCCGAAAGCATCAAGGCCGAGAGCACCAAGGACGAGAAGTCTGCTCCAGCATCGAATGAGCCATCCAGACCTGCCTCCGCCGAAGGTCTCATCGATGAGGAGGAAGCCAAGGATGAGAAGTCCCCACTGGCCTCCAAGGAAGCCTCCAGGCCAGCCTCCGTTGCGGAAGCAGACAAGTCCAAGGAGCCATCTCGAAGAGAATCCATTGCAGAGAGCGTTAAGGCAGAGAGCACCAAGGATGAGAAGTCCCCTGCGGCCTCCAAGGAAGCCTCCCGACCCGAATCCGTGGCTGAGAGCATCAAGGATCAGGCAGAGAGCCGTCGAGAGTCGGTGGCAGCCGAGGAGGTGAAAATACCAGACCAAAAGTCCGCACAGGCCTCCAAGGAAGCCTCAAGACCTGAATCTGCTGTGGGCAGCGTCAAGGATGAGGAAGACAAGTCCAAGGAGCCATCCCGTCGAGAATCAGTCGCCGAAAGCATCAAGGCAGAGAGCACCAAGGATGAGAAGTCTGCTCCAGCCTCCAAGGAGGCTTCCCGACCCGAGTCCGTGGCTGAGAGCATCAAGGATCAGGCCGAGAAACTCGTGGAAAGCCGACGGGAGTCGGTGGCAGTCGAGGAGGCGAAGGTATCGGCCCAGGCCTCCAAGGAACCCTCCAGGCCAGAGTCTGCTGCCAAGGATGAGGCAGACAAGTCCAAGGAGCCATCGCGTCGCGAATCTGTGGCCGAAAGCGTCAAGGCAGAGAGCGTGAAGGCGGAGAGTTCCAAGGATGCCTCCCGGCCCGAGTCAGTGGCTGACAAGTCCAAGGAGCCCTCGCCGTTGCCCTCCAGAGAAGTCTCGCGACCAGGATCTGTTATGGGAAGCACCAAGGATGCAACCGAGAAGGACGAAAGCCGTAGGGAGTCGGTAGCAGAGAGCGTTAAGGCGGAGAGCACCAAGGACGAGAAGGAGTTGCCCCTGGCCTCCAAGGAGCCATCCCGCCCAGCATCCGTGGCGGAGAGCGCCAAGGGTGAGTCACGACGCGAGTCGGTTGCCGAGAGCCTTAAGGCGGAGAGCCTGAAGGATGCCTCCAAGGAACCCTCTCGACCTGCGTCTGTGGCCGAGTCCGTCAAGGATGAAGCCACTAAGTCCAAGGATGTTTCTCGACCAGAATCAGTGGCCGAATCCGTCAAAGACGAAGTCTCAAAGTCCAAGGAGCCATCCCGCCCAGCCTCTGTGGCGGAAAGCATCAAGTCGGAGAGCAAGTCACCCGCTGTGGCCTCCCGGGAGGTATCCAGACCGGAATCGCCAGCGGAAAGCGACAAGGACGACACCGACAAGCCAGAATCAGTGGTGGAGAGTGTCAAGCTCGCCAAGGAAGACAAGTCGCCGCTGGCATCGAAGGAAGCCTCCAGGCCAGCCTCCGTTGCGGAAGCGGACAAGTCCAAGGAAGCCTCCCGGCGAGAGTCGGTGGCAGAGAGCGTTAAAGCAGAGAGCATCAAGGACGAGAAGTCTGCTCCAGCATCGAAGGAACCATCCAGACCAGGCTCTGTCGCAGAGAGCGTCAAAGATGAAGCTGAGAAGGCAGAAAGTCGTCGGGAATCCGTGGCTGAGAGCATCAAGGCAGGCAGTGCCAAGGACGAGAAGTCTGCAGCTGCCTCCAAGGAGGCATCCCGACCAGCGTCTGTGGCCGAGTCTGTGAAGGATGAACCCGCTGCCGTTGCCGACAAGTCCAAGGAGCCTTCTCGCCGGGAATCGGTAGCAGAAAGCACCAAGCCAGACTCCTCTGCAGTCGCTTCCAAGGAGCCCTCTCGGCCGGGCTCTGTAGCCGAGAGCGTTAAGGACTCAGCTGCTCCATCGAAGGAGGTGTCTCGCCCAGAATCCGTTGCCGAAAGCACCAAGGCGGAGAGTACAAAGGACGAGAAGTCCGCAGTGGCCTCCAAGGAGGCTTCCCGCCCAGAATCTGTAGCAGAAAGCGTCAAGGATGAAGCTGAGAAGTCCAAGGAGCCATCTCGGCGAGAATCAGTGGCCGAGAGTGTGAAGGAGGAGAGCCTCAAGGATGCCAAGTCTCCAGTGCCCTCAAAGGAAGCCTCCCGACCAGAATCCGTTGCAGAAAGTGTCCAAGCCGAGGCTGAGAAGTCCAAGGAGGCTTCCCGGAGAGAGTCGGTGGCGGAGAGCGTTAAGGCGGAGAGCGTCAAGGATGAGAAGTCTGCAGCTGCTTCCAAGGAACCCTCCAGACCTGGATCCGTAGTGGAGAGCGTCAAGGATGAGGCTGAGAAGGCAGAAAGTCGTCGGGAGTCAGTGGCCGAGAGTGTGAAGGCAGAGAGCGCCAAGGAAGACAAATCCCAAGCTGCTTCCAAGGAAGCCTCGCGACCAGAGTCCGCGGTCGAGAGTGTCAAGGACGAGGCCGAGAAGTCCAAGGAGCCTTCCAGACGGGAATCCATCGCTGAAAGCGTAAAGGCGGAAAGTACAAAGGACGACAAGTCCGCAGTGGCCTCCAAGGAGGCTTCCCGACCTGCATCGGTAGCTGAAAGCGTCAAAGATGAAGCGGACAAGTCCAAAGAACCCTCAAGACGGGAATCTGTAGCCGAAAGCGTGAAGGCGGAAAGTACAAAGGACGACAAGTCCGCAGTGGCCTCCAAGGAGGCTTCCCGGCCGGAGTCCGCTGTGGAGAGTCTAAAGGACGAAGTTGAAAAGGCAGAAAGTCGTCGGGAATCGGTGGCTGAAAGCATTAAGGCAGGCAGTGCCAAGGACGAGAAGTCTGCTGCTGCCTCCAAGGAACCATCCCGACCAGCATCTGTGGCCGAGTCTGTGAAGGATGAGCCCGCTGCCGCTGACGACAAGTCCAAGGAGCCTTCTCGTAGGGAATCGGTGGCAGAAAGTGTCAAGCCTGAGTCCTCCGCAGTAGCTTCCAAGGAGGCATCCCGACCAGCTTCTGTGGCTGAGAGCGTTAAGGACTTAGCTGCTCCGTCGAAGGAGGCGTCCCGCCCAGAATCCAAGGCGGAGAGTACAAAGGACGAGAAGTCCGCAGTGGCCTCCAAGGAAGCATCCCGGCCGGAATCAGTAGCCGAGACGGCGTCTTCACCGATCGAGGAGGCACCCACAGCGGAGGAGGTCATAAAGAGGGCCAGCCTGGCGCTCAACCTCCAGGCAGAGCCAGCCGGAAAGCTGCCCACAGACTCGAGTCCCGTGGACGTGGCCGAAGGCGACTTCTCCCACGTGGCCGTGGCTCCTCCATCCTCTGCGGCAGCAGCCGTGCCCTCGAAGCCAGCAGAGCTCACGAAGATTGGGGCTGCCGTCACCGTCTCCTCTCCAGTGGACGAGGCTCCAAAAACCCCATCCGCCCAAGAGCACGAGTCCCGAGCAGAGTCACCCGATGAGGCCGCAGAGCCAGAGAAGGAGGCCAAGTCCGCTCCAGCTTCGAAGGAGGCCTCGCGGCCCGAGTCAGCAGCAGAAGCCACTCAGGAGAGCCCCAAAGAAGACAAGTCCAAGGACGGATCCCGTCGGGATTCGGTGGCAGAGCCCAAGGACGACAAGTCCAAGGAATCCTCTCGTCCCGCCTCGGCAGCGGCTGAGACCGCCTCTTCCCCGATCGAGGAGGCCGCCAAGGACTTCCCACAGCAGCTGCCCCTCAGCCTGGAGCTGCAGGGCAACCTCCCCACCCTGTCCAGCCCGGTGGACGTGGCCCATGGCGACTTCCCTGAGACAGCCACGCCCACAAGCTCGCCCACCTCAGCCCCGGGCCGTCCGGCCGAGCTCTCCAAGGTGGACATCGAGCAGACTGTGTCCAGTCCGGTGGACGAGGCAGCCCAGTCCCCGATTGGATCGCATGGATCACCATCGGAAAGACCTGAATCCCCGGCTGAGGCCGAGGAGGAGCCCTCGAAGGAGCCCTCAAAGGAGCCCTTGAAGGAGCCCTTGCGCCGCGAATCGGTGGCCGAAAGTACAAAGGCAGAGAGTGCCAAGGATGACAAGTCCCCGCTGGCCTCCAAGGAGGTCTCCCGCCCAGCATCAGTGGCTGGCAGTGTCAAGGAGGAGGAGTCCAAGGAGCCATCGCGACGAGAGTCACTGGCCGAGAGCGTGAAGCCAGAGAGCGCCAAGGAGGCCGCCTCCAAGGAGCCATCCCGCCCAGAATCTGTAGCAGAAAGCGTCAAGGACGAAGCCGAAAAGTCCAAGGAACCCTCGCGTCCAGCATCCGTGGCAGAGAGCCTTAAGGCGGAGAGCACAAAGGATGAGAAGTCTGCAGCTGCTTCCAAGGAACCCTCCAGACCTGGATCCGTCGTGGAGAGCGTCAAGGACGAAGCTGAGAAGGCGGAGAGTCGCCCAGCCTCCGTGGCCGAGAGTGTGAAGGTAGAGAGCTCCAAGGACGACAAATCCCAAGCTGCTTCCAAGGAAGCCTCGCGACCAGAGTCCGTGGTCGAGAGCGTCAAGGACGAGGCCGAGAAGTCCAAGGAACCTTCCAGACGGGAATCCATCGCTGAAAGCGTCAAGGCGGAAAGTACAAAGGATGACAAGTCCGCTGTGGCCTCCAAGGAAGCCTCCAGACCCGGCTCAGTGGTGGAAAGCCTTAAGGATGAGGCAGAGAAGCCAGAGGCACCCGCTTCCCGGCCAGAATCGGTGGCAGCTGCTTCCGAGAAGTCCAAGGAGGAGTCCCGCCGCGAGTCTGTGGCCGAAAGCCTCAAGGCGGAGAGCTCAAAGGATGAGAAGTCACCGCTGGCCTCCAAGGAGGCCTCCCGACCCGCATCAGTGGCGGAGAGTCACAAGGAAGAGGCTGAGAAGGGTGACAAGGCGTCCAAGGAGGCCTCGAGACCAGAGTCAGTGGCTGAGAGCATCAAGGACGAAGCCGAGAAGCCCGAAAGTCGTCGCGAGTCAGTGGCTCCCGAGAGCGTCAAGCCAGAAAGTACAAAGGATGAGGGGTCTGCACTTGCCTCCAAGGAGGCCTCCCGCCCGGCATCCGTTGCGGAAGACAAGTCCAAGGAGCCATCCCGTCCCGGGTCGGTTGCAGAGAGCACCAAGGCGGAGAGTGCAAAGGACGAGAAGGAAGCTTCCCGACCCGCATCCGTGATCGAAAGCCTCAAGGACGAGGCCGAGAAGCCCGAAAGTCGTCGGGAGTCCGTGGCTGAGAGCATCAAGGCAGGCAGTGTCAAGGAGGAGAAGTCCGCCCAGGTCTCCAAGGAAGCCTCTCGTCCCGAGTCCGTGGCCGAGAGCGTCAAGGATGAAGCTGACAAGTCCAAGGAGCCGTCGCGTCGCGAGTCCGTCGCCGAGAGCATCAAGGCGGAGGAGAGCGTCAAGGAAGTCGCTTCGCTGCTTGCCTCCAAGGAAGCCTCTCGGCCAGGATCCGTTGCCGGAAGTGTCAAGGACGAAGAAGAGAAGACGGCTGCCAGTCATCGGGGATCCGTTGCTGAGAGCACAAAGGAGGACATGTCCCCGCTGGCATCGAAGGAAGCATCGCGTCCCGAGTCCGTAGCCGCAAGTGTCAAGGATGAGGCGGACAAGTCCAAGGAGCCATCAAAGGAGCCATCTCGACGGGAGTCGGTGGCGGAGAGCATTAAGGCAGAGAGCGTTAAAGCAGAGAGTACCAAGGACGAGAAGTCTGCTCCTGCATCGAAGGAACCATCCAGACCAGGATCTGTCGTGGAGAGCGTCAAAGATGAGGCTGAGAAGGCAGAAAGTCGTCGGGAATCCGTGGCTGAAAGCATCAAGGCAGAGAGCGCCAAAGACGAGAAGTCCGCAGCTGCCTCCAAGGAACCATCCCGACCAGCGTCGGTGGCCGAGTCTGTGAAGGATGAGCCCGCTGCCACTGAAGACAAGTCCAAGGAGCCTTCTCGCCGGGAATCGGTGGCAGAAAGCGCCAAGCCAGATTCCTCTGCAGTCGCTTCCAAGGAGGCATCCCGACCAGCTTCTGTGGCTGAAAGCGTTAAGGACTCAGCTGCCCCGTCGAAGGAGGTGTCTCGCCCAGAATCCGTTGCCGAAAGCACCAAGGCGGAGAGTACAAAGGACGACAAGTCCGCAGTGGCCTCCAAGGAGGCTTCCCGCCCAGCATCCGTAGCAGAAAGCGTCAAAGATGAAGCTGAGAAGTCCAAGGAGCCATCTCGGCGAGAATCAGTGGCCGAGAGTGTGAAGGAGGAGAGCCTTAAGGATGCCAAGTCTCCAGTGCCCTCAAAGGAAGCCTCCCGACCAGAGTCCGTAGCGGAAAGTGTCCAGGACGAGGCTGAGAAGTCCAAGGAAGCCTCCCGGCGAGAGTCGGTGGCGGAAAGCATCAAGGCGGAGAGTACCAAGGATGAGAAGTCTGCAGCTGCTTCCAAGGAAGCCTCCAGACCTGGATCCGTGGTTGAGAGCGTCCAAGACGAAGCTGAAAATGCAGAAAGTCGTCGGGAATCGGTGGCTGAAAGCATCAAGGCAGAGAGCGCCAAGGACGACAAATCCCAAGCTGCCTCCAAGGAAGCCTCGCGACCAGAGTCCGTGGTGGAGAGCGTTAAGGACGAGGCCGAGAAGTCCAAGGAACCCTCCAGAAGGGAATCCATCGCTGAAAGCGTCAAGGCGGAAAGTACAAAGGACGAGAAGTCCGCAGTGGCCTCCAAGGAGCCATCCCGCCCAGCATCGGTAGCTGAAAGCGTCAAAGATGAAGCCGACAAGTCCAAGGAATCCTCCCGTCCAGCCTCCGTTGCTGAGAGCACGAAGGATGCCAAGTCACCCGTTCCTTCGCGTCCCGAGTCCGTGGCAGCCGCCTCTAAGGAACCCTCCCGGCCGGCATCGGTGGCCGAGACCGCTTCCTCACCCATCGAGGAAGGTCCACGCTCCATCGCTGACCTGAGCCTGCCGCTGAGCCAGATAACCTCAGAGGTGAAGGGCAAACTCCCAACCATCTCGAGTCCCGTGGACGTGGCCGAGGGCGACTTCTCCAAGGCACAGGTTCAGACGTCGTCGACTTCTTCGCCTTCTGTTCCGGCCAAACCCGCGGAGCAGGCCCAGGCCGATGCAGCGCACACAGCCTCCAGTCCCGTGGACGAGGCCTCACCTGTCCTGGAGGCCGAAGAAGTGGCCGACCTGCTGGGACTCGAGGAGACCAAGGAAGAGAGCAAGACGGAGGACAAGACAAAAACAAAGGCAGAGGAAAAGACAGAGATCAAGTCGGAAGACAAGTCAGAGACCAAGCAGTCGGAGTCCTCGTTGTTCGAGACCATATCCTCCAAGGTGGAGCAGAAGGTGGAGAGTTCGGTGAAGCAGGTGGAGGAGAAGGTCCAGAGCTCCGTCAAGCAAGTAGAGGAGAAGGTGGAGAGCTCCGTGAAGAAGGTGGAGAGCACAGTGGCCGAGACCCTCGAGCAGGTGAGCCGGGAGAGCAGCTCACAGCTCACAGAGCTCCAGTCCGCGTTGGACACCAAGATCAGCAGCATGACCAGCCTGTTCAGCTCGGCTGTGGACTCGGCCGAGAAGAAGGTCCAGGAGGTGACCGAGAAGATGACCACAACCACAGAGCAGGTCACCAAGGTGAGCGAGAGCTCCTCCTCCACCACAGAGCAGAGCAGCCTCGATCTGGGCACCTTCTCGGAGCTGAGGGAGACCCACATCACCACCGTGGGCTCCCCGGAGTTCACAGTCACCATTTGCGAGCGGGACGAGCCCGTCCTCCACGACATCAAGGAGGAGGACGACGAGGAGCATCGCTTCTCGCCGCCCAGCAGGGATGCTGGTGGCGCTGCCGCCATGCTGCCACCTCAGCCCCTAAGACCGCTCTCCCCGCGCGAAGAGGAAGTGGCCAAGATTGTGACCGAGGTGGCCAAGGTCCTCAAGTCCGACAAGGACATCACCGACATCATACCGGACTTTGATGAGCGCCAGCTGGAAGAGAAGCTCAAGTCCACCGAGGAGGGTCAGGAGGATAGCCTGGAGATGGGCTCGATGAAGCTGGAGATCGAGTCGGAGAAGTCCTCGCCTGATCAGAAATCCGGACCCATTTCCATTGAGGAAAAGGACAAGATCGAGCAGTCGGAGAAGGCGCAACTGCAGCAGGCTTCGGTGTCTCTGAGCCAGCACAAGGAGGAGCAGGAGGAAAAGCAGGAGAGCCAGAAGAGTGAAAAGGTGGAGAAGGAGACCATCGATGCCCTCGAGTCCCTGCTGCGCTCATCCAGCTCCACAATTACAACCACCACCAGCTCTACCACAGAGACCACGGAGAGCAAGAAGCTGGAGGAGAAGACCAAGTCCAGCCTGGAGTCCGTGACCAGCTCGGTGACCAAGTCCTCAGCCCAGCAACTCCGCAGCGAGGAGTCCGCCAGCGACTCCCTGAGCAGCAGCCTCAAGGTGGAGGACAGCTCCCGCCGCGAGTCCCTGTCCAGCCTGCTGACCGAGAAGATCGGAGGCGTGACCTCCACCCTCAAGGAGGACCTCACAACGGCCTCCCAGCTGGAAGAGCTCATGGTGCAGTCCGAGGAGTGCTCCTCCGAGTCCATTGTCAGTGAGATTCAGACCAGCTCGGCCGCCCAGAAGTCAGCCAAGGAGGCAAAGGACATCCAGAGCAGCAGCAGCACCAGCACTAGCTGCATCAAGGAGACCGTGGCCGAGTTCCTGGCCACCGAGAAGATTGTCTCCGCCAAGGAGACCTTCAGCGCCGAGGCCACCAAGACGGCCGAGGAGTGCCTGAAGAAGGCCAGCACCGAGAGCAGCACCTCCGCCTCCGTCTCCCAGCGGGCTCTCTTCGTAGGCACCGATGAGTCCCGACGTGAGTCCTTGCTGAGCCATGCCAGCGAGGGCGAGCGCTTGACCCACAGCGATCCCGAGGACGAGGAGCCCGACGAGGAGGAGGAGGAGGAAAGGGCCAGTGTCAAGGAGGGTCGCTCCAAGTCCATAGCTACCATCATGATGACCAGCATCTACAAGCCGGCAGGAGAGGAGATGGAGGATATACAGTCTATTGTCGAAGAGGAACATGAGCAGGAGGAGGTGGCCACTAGCAAGACCACTACGCTGCTCCAGTCCAGCAGTAGCAGCAGCTCTAAGAAGGAGGAGTCCGCCTCCTCTTCCACCTCGAAGGTGGAGTCCATCACCCTCACACAGATTGGAGAGCAGGCTGGCCAGGATCAGGCCCAAGCCGAGGCCGCAGACCGCAAGACTCCACCCACAGCTCCTGTCTCACCCAGCGTGAAGCCCTTGGCCACAACGGGAGCAGCTCCTCCAGCCAAGTCCGAGTCGAGTGCCGCCAGCATTGTCTCCTCCTCGTGCCCCTCCGGCCCCCTGTCGCCCAAGGACATCAGCGGCAAGTCCAGTCCCGGCGGCCTCACCTCGGAGAGCCAGTCCATACCCACGCCCCTGGGCCGGGAGTCGCACACCGAGACGCCCGAGTCCTCGCCCAAGCCCACTTCCCCCTTTCCCCGGGTCAGCAAGGACGAACTCAAGTCCCTGGAGCTGCAGCAGGAGCAGATACTAGGAGGAACAGAAGCTTCAGCCGAGGTGGACTTGCCCGAGCTCCATGAACTCCGGGGCATTGAGAGCACCACCGCTTTGAGTGGCAGCACGGAGAAGATCATCACCACCACCATCACCACGGTGACCAAGGTGATCTCTGCCGATGGCAAGGAGATTGTGACCGAGCAGAAGACAGTGACCACCACGGACAGCTCGGAGCCGGACAGCGAGAAGGTGACCATGGTCACCACCACGCGCACCACCAGCGAGAGCGAGCGGGATCAGCCTCTGCCCAAGGAGGTGACCCTGCTCCGTGGCATGTACCGGGCCAGCACACCGGGCAGCGAGGATGAGGACGACCTGATGCTGCCTGGATCACCGCGCAGCGCCACCAGCTACGAGCTCCAGCACTCCAGCTCGGGAGTGAGCAAGGGCGAGGGCGATGGCGACGAGAGCCAGGACGACATTCCGCCGCAGTACGGCAGCGAGGAGCACTCCACAGCTCGCTCGATAATGATGCTGCCGCCTCGCACCGCCGATCCCATGGCCACCTCCTTCTACGGTGCCCTGCCCCAGGACGATAGCTTCCAGGTGAAGCCCAGCACCGAGCCCATACCAGTGCCCATTCAGTCTGGCGGCGACAGTCAGTCGTCGGAGAGCCTGGAGAGCAGCAGCCAACAGCAGACCTGGGCCGCTGGGCACAAGTTCCTGGATCAGGCGGACAAGGACTTCCAGCGGGCGCTCGAGGAGCATGTGCAGGCCCGAGGGGCCGAGGTCATGTCTTCCGTCACCGCCAAATACTCGTACTCGCCCTCCAAGGCCGACGAGGTGGAGGAGCAGATGATGGCCAGCGGCACGGCGGAGCGCCAGCGCTTCCCTCTGAGCGATGTCCAGCGGATGCGGGTGGCCGAGACGGGCTTCGGGACAGTGGGTCAGCAGCCTGAGAAGAAGGAGGAGAAGCAGCCGGAGAAGAAGGAGGAAAAGAAGGAGGAAAAGAAGACTCCCGTCACAACCACAACGAGCTCCTCCTCTGCCACTGGCGCCCTGCCCAAGGACCGCCTGGAGGAGTGGGGCAAGCCTTTGGGTCTGCCCTCGCCCGCTCCTTTGCCCGTGGAGGGTGGCTCGGCTGATATTAGGACCACGCCCAAGAAGGAGCGACGAATGGTGGCCACCAAGACGCGGCTGAACAACGAGAAGAACCTGAGGAAGCGCAGCGAGTCCCCGAACAAGGCGAATGTGAAGAAGCCGGCGCCCGTCTACGTGGATCTCACCTATGTCCCGCACAACGGCAACTCCTACTACGCCCACGTGGACTTCTTCAAGCGGGTGCGTGCCCGCTACTATGTCTTCTCCGGCACGGAGCCCAGTCGCCAGGTGTACGATGCTCTGCTCGAGGCCAAGCAGACATGGGAGGACAAGGAGTTGGGTGAGTTGCGCCAGAGAGTTTCCTTTCTTATAGGTTTTTTATTTATATTATATATATAAATTATTATTTATTTATATAATATTATAAGCTAGTGCCCACCGAGAATGTAAGTAACAGGCAGAAGGAGAAATCTCCGACCCTACAAAGTATTTATACTCTTGATCAGCATCATCAGCCGAGTCGGTTTAGCCCTGTCCGTCTGTCCGTCCGTCCGTCCGTGTGAAACAACAGATCTCAGAGTTATAGTCTCTAGAGCTAGAGTTACCAAATTTGGTGACAGCATTGGCAACTATTGCATGCAGATCAAGTTTGTTTTAAAATTTGGCCACGCCCACTTTCGCCCCCGAAAATAATAAAAAACGTTATATAAGCTATAGTCCTGATTTCCGGCTTAAGGTAAATAGATATAATAAATAAGTAGGTATTGGTTGACTTATTCTGAAAATTTGAGTAAAATCGGATCATAAACATGGAAGTTATTAAACAATAAAGTTTTTGTTTATGCTTTTTATTCTTGTTGAAGCTACGTGCACTATCAACATCCCTCTCTCTCTCTCTCTCAAAAACTAAGTACTCAGACTCGCGAAAAGGGTTCCGAAGCATTAAATCAAAGCGAGAGGACAATAGTCTCGCTCTCGCTCATAGCACTGCTTAGGAACACTTTAGGAACACTGCTTAGGAACACTTTCCGTGTGTCTGAGTACATAGCTTTTGAGAAAGAGATGTTGATAGTGCAGTGCGTGTTGCCCAACATGTTTCTAGTAACTTTTGTCTTCATTTGTCTTCATTTGTCAACATTTTCTTTTTTCCATGTTCATGTGCTATTTAATTTTACCCACAATGCTTTGGGTACCGGGTATTTCACAGTCGGTCACACTCGACTGCAGCTTTCCCACTTGTTTAAATATATGTATTAAATATATTTTCTCCCCTTGCAGAGGTCACCATCATACCCACATACGACACCGATGTGCTGGGCTATTGGGTGGCCGAAAACGAGGAGCTGCTAGCCAAGCACCGCATCGACCTCTCGCCCTCCGCCTCGCGCTGCACCATCAACCTGCAGGACCATGAGACCTCCTGCTCAGCCTATCGTCTGGAGTTCTAGGCCACCGCAGGCCTCTTTATAGCCTTCGACGATGCCTAGGAAGGAGCGAGCGCCAGAGCCAGTCAGCCAGCCAGCCAGCTAAGCCAAGCCAACCAACTAAACCAACACACACACCAAGCACCCAACCACGACTAGGAGCAGCTCTGCCAGAGGCTGGAGTCCAACTCCAGAGCTCGGGCAGGGAGCAGCAGCAACAGCAAGGAGCAAGGAGGAGAGCAGGAGCAGCAGGAGCAGGCACAGCTGATATATGGCGGAGTCCCGGAGTTTGTTAGCCATTAATTGCCGTCTATATATTGAGCTTACGCCGCGCTTAACCCACAAAAGCTACGTAATTAATTCATATTTTATTTTAAAGCAATTAATTACGAAAAGAAACCAAGGAAGAAGCAACTCCTCCTCCTTCAGGCCGGGGAGGACTACGAAGAAGTCTAGAAATCCAAAGATCAAAAAATAGCTAAAATATACAAAGCGAAACTAAAACCAAAGCGAAGAGAAACTCAAATGAAACTCAAAGGAAAACTCAAGAAAATCGTAAGAAAAAGTAATACAAAAAAGTAAAGAAAAGACAACTCGATATATATACATTATATATTATATAAAGAAAAAGTAATATTCATGTTTAATGTATTAGTCTCTAAACTTTTACGAGGTTTTTGTCGAATTTTAAAAAAATGGTGAGCAAGAAGCATTAACTAAGCTGCATCCAGTCAGAGCGCTACGTAGTTATAGAAAGAGAAAAAAACTTAATCAAACCGATTTAAACCCCGAAACCCTTCGAGCAGAGCCAATAATCCAAATACACCCTAAAAAACCCAATGGATTCCCGAACCATATCCAAACCGTATTTCAGTTCTTACATATTCTATTTATTTTTTTTATAAATTTAAATCCTTTGTTTCGAAGTATCAGAAGGACGAAAGACGAAAGACTTGAACCCAAACAAGAGCAGCTCTATATAGCAAAACGATATACGTACACTTCCAGAGTAGGGAGCTAAGGAAAGGATAAGAAGGATAAATGAGCAGGAAAAGGATAAGGATGAGACTGGGACTAGGCGAGGCAATCGATTGCTGTTGCTGATAAGGATAGGTGGTAGGAATGAAGACAAAGTCAATGCTGATGATACTATATAAGGATAAAGGATAAAGGATACAGGATACTGGGGGCTTGTGATGGGGGTTGGGGCTGGGGGCTTTAAGGTTGGTTTTTTACGGTTGGCTTTCGAGCTAAAAGCGGCGGGCAGAGAGTCATAACTATAATACGATTAAATATGAACAAAGACAGAAACAGAAGACAGAGCAGAAGAAGGTACACACAAAGTGAATGTATGAAGGTTATTTTTCTATATTTTTTTTACTTTTTCATAGTCATAGAATAACAAATTAAACAACAAACTAAACCGAGATGCAGAGACGCGAGAGAAACCAGATTTAATCAATTTTAATCACAAAGCAAACGGAACAAGCAATTCGAGGCCACTAAAAAAAACAGTCCAAACGAACAAAAATAAATAAGAAAAAGAAAACGAGCCAGTTACAATTATGGAAATACTTAAAAAACAAATAAGAAAAGACTCGGCAGACTTTTTTTAGGCTACGCGTATATATTTTTGTGTTGCTTTTTATATAAAAAAATATCTTGTATTAATTATGATATGTGCAACGGAGCAGCAACCAATCCAAATTCGGGAGGAGATTAGCGGGCATAACTGACAACCGACAACTGGCAAACCGTCCAGAGTCTACAAGCGTTTGATAAACACACGATAAAAAAAGCTATAAAAAAGCTATAAAGCTAAGCGAACCAGCGAAATTTAAGCGAAATTATACAACAGAGTCATCCCCAAAGAGCAGGACACTCGTCCCGTGATGGATATATACCGATTACGCAGATCCTTTGATTACCAAAGCAGCTAAAGCATATTGCAGTCTCCGCTTCGAGGATTTTTAAAAGTAATAACCAAAAAAACAAAAAACAAAGAACAAAAAAGCAAGAAAAAACATACATTTTATTACGTATATTAATTATTTTCAAAATTCGTGCGCTAAGCGAAACAAAACTAAAAAAAATCGAAAAAAAACGATATATAGATAAAGAATACTCCACACACACATGAACTATATACACTATATATCTATATATACATACATATATATATGTACTTGAGCGTATTGATGTTGCTTAAACAAAAAACCTAAAAAAAAAAATACAAACGCTAAAAACAAAAAAAAAGACACTTCCTCACAGCGAAGAAGATCATTTTTGCCTTTCATGAAACGAATTTCCCCTTAAAAAACCAAAAAAAAAAGAAACAAAAATCAAAGATATGAAATATGAAAACTTGTTAACTTTTGCCCCGTTTTGTTTTGCGACCTCTATATACATATGTAGTTTCGTTGAGAGATCGGATCGATCAGATCGGATCAGATGCCACACTCACCCTACACCCTACTCACCACACCACAAACCACACACCACACACACACACACAATGTATCCATTGCCTTATTATCCAGAGAACAAACGATATCTGCATCCATATACCTTATATACTAGCGTAAGAATCAATGTATCGATATATATCGAGCATGTATATCGATTATATACGACCTGTACGTGCGTTTGTTTGTTGAATTTGCTTTTACTTTTTAGCAGCTTCGATTTAAATCAAATATACATACTACGCGCCCGGTTCGCACACACTGCCGCCCAGCCAAGATCGATAACTATCGATAATTATAATCCATATAACGCAGCGGGCCCTGTGTGTGTGAACCGCGAGTGCTCTATATAATCATTAGTAACAGCAACAAAATGCATGCAGAGTAAATTGTTACAAGAAAAAAAAAAGAAAAAAAAAAGAAAACAACGCTAACCTTACCGGCCGATGGCATACATAGGATATATCCGTAGCCATATATAGCCTATACCCAGGAGCGAGCGGAGGAGTGGAGGCGGAGCGACGACCCCCCAGCACAAAGAGAGATGAGAATCCGATCGATAAATCGATAATCGATAAGTGGGCAGAGAGCGAGAGTGAGGTTAGAGGTGGGCAGGCGGAGAAATCGATATATATATGTATTACATTTTATGAACGTCAAGCTTATCTCAACTATTTCAAAAACCAAAAATCTGAAAATTATAATAAACGTATTTATGTGAAGCCCGGCGGCGTTTTTTTATTACCTCCAAGGTTCCTTCTCCCCGGGTTTCCAGCTTTCCGGGTTTCCCCAGTCTAATTTTAGCAGGCAGCAACCATGATTGATGGGCACTGATGGCTAAATGGATAATGATGAATGACGGGTACTTAGGTGCTTAGGAGCTCCACCTGTAGTCACCAGCTAAGCCCACATTGCCTGGCAGAATCTGCTAGCGAACGGTCCTTCCTCCGGGAGTTCACTTGCACCTAGATCGACGCGGAAATTCGATTAGCGGAACAGGCCAGAGATAAGGCTAATCGAATTGATATCTAGCCCGACCCCCCAGATACCGAGAGAGATACCGCATTCACTATGGACACGCTGAGGGCTCTGGAGCCGCTGCATCGCGTCTGTCAGGTGTGCAATCTGTGGCACTGGCACCTCGTCCTCCCCTCACCACCGCCGGACACCTCGGAGGTCCTGCTCCTGCGTCGATCCCGCTGGCTTGAGCTGTACGGCTGGAGCGTGCTGGCGGCAGCCACCGGGTTCACCGCCTACGGCCTCTTCCAGGAGAGCAGCATTCAGGTGGCGGAGGGCGGTGGTCCAACGAGCATCACGAGCATCGGGCACACGGTCGACTTCATCCAACTGGTGGGCATGCGGGTGGCTCACATGGCGGCCCTGCTGGAGGCGCTGTGGCAGCGCCAGGTGCAGCGGGACTTTTTCGCCGAGCTGGGCGAGATCGATCGGCTGCTGGCCAAGGCCTTGAGGGTGGATGTGGCGGGTGAGCGCCTCCATATGCGCCGGCAGACAACGCGCCGCGCCGTGTGGATCCTGTGGGGCTATGGTGTCAGCCAGAGCCTCATCCTGGGAGCCAAGCTGCTCGCTCCGGGCCACCAGTTCCCGGTCTACTGGATCTACTACCTGCTGCCGCTGCTAGTGTGTGGCCTGCGCTACTTCCAGATCTTCACCGCCGTCCAGATTGTGCGACAGCGCCTGGACGTGCTCCTTGTGGCCCTGCAGCAGCTTCAGCTGCACCAGAAATCGGCAGGAGCAGCGGCGGATTCGGGACCAGAGGATTGTGCCAACCAGGAGCAGGCAGCTGCCGTGGAACGCCTGATGGCCGTGCGAGTCGTCTACCAGCGGGTGTGGGCCTTGGTGGCCCTGCTGAACCGCTGCTTCGGCCTCTCCATGCTGATGCAGGTGGGCAACGACTTCCTGGCCATCACCTCCAACTGCTACTGGATGTTTTTGAATTTCCGTCAGTCGGCGGCCTCCGCCATTGACATCCTGCAGATCGTGGCCAGCGCCGTGTGGTCTACCCCCCACCTGGCCAACGTGCTCGTCCTTTCCCTGCTCTGCGACCGAACGGCCCAATGTGTGAGTATCTTCCGGGATTAGGTAGGGAGCCCACGAACCGATGCTTACCCAGCTTTCCATCTCCCTTTCAGGCCACCCGCTTGGCCTTGAGCCTGCACCAGGTGAGCGTGGATCTGCGGAACGATTGCCACAACGCTCTGGTGGGTTTTGTTTTCCTTTTGGAACGCCTAACAAGATCATTTAATACTCTTTCCTTGCCCAGATCACCCAGTTCTCACTGCAGCTGCTCCATCAGCGACTCTACTTCAGTGCCGCCGGTTTCTTCAACGTCGACTGCACGCTCCTCTACACGGTGAGTGACCTTCGGGGTTCGATTGGGAGGAAGCTAATCCTTTGACACCCTTTGACACAGATTGTGGGCGCCACCACCACGTATCTTATTATCCTGATCCAGTTCCACATGAGCGAGTCCAGCATGGACCAGCGTGGAACGAACGGGGAGTAGTACCCACAGAAACCTATTTCAACAGAAATTGAATGTCAAATACCATGGCTTTGCCGTTAATAAAAATAACATATATTGTTTGTATAATGTTATTATCATCGATTTTTTTTTAATCTTAGATTATTAAAAAAAAAAAATCGAAATATAATTTGAATCAAAAAATGTGAAAATTTGAGGTCTTCTTAAGTGTCTCTTATAGCCAAAAAGGGAGTGATAGCCAAAGGCCGTATATTTTCCGATTCGTCGTTAAAATTGTAAACACTTAAAACCAAAATATTGAAAAATATCAGAAAAAAAATTGGATCGATTTTTCAATATTTTCATCATTAAAAATGTCAAAAATTGGCAAAAAAAAAATTTGTTGCCAAAATTTCTAAACTAAATAAGCAGAACTTATAAGCTAATAAAATCTAACATAGAACAGCTTTCCGAATTGAAATTAAAGCTGTTTTGGCTTAGTTATGATTATTTTTATCTTAGAATTTTCACCAAAAAAAAAACATATATTTTGAAATATATTTAGAATTAGAAAATATGAAAATGTAAGGGGTTTTTAAGACTGTATAAGTCTGTATAAGACTGTGTGTGTGTATGTGCGTAGTGGTTATGGCTGTGTGTGTGTGGGTGCGGAAGTTGACACTTTCGCGTCTCTAATGGCGTCTGCACGAAGAGGCAGCTGCCGAAAGGGTAACCGACCCAACTCAATTCCATTGCCTACATTTAAGGGACATGGAAGATTCCCAAAAAAAAAAAGAGAAAAGAGATATTTAACTTTGCAGAATTTGTTATTTATTTATGAATTTGTCTGCAAAATAACTGTTAAGTGCCAGATTCTACATGTTCAATTGGAAATAATCATTTATTTCCCCAAAAGATCTGAAATCTACTTTATTTGCTCCTGCGATGTCGTGCGGCTCGCTCGTGCGGATTGAGCCTAGTCCTGCGAGCAAAGCCTAGACACACTTCGCTACGCGAACAGGGTGAAGGAGCTCGTGGTATTGGACGTGGCAGACATCGGTGGTCCCAGCGGGGAAATAAACGAGACCGACGACATCAAGGACGATAATGATGAGAAGGAGGAGGATCTGAATCGCTACGATCAGGACGCAGCAGCAGCCACCCTTGAGCCGAAAGCCAATCTACCCTCCAGACCCGAGATGGACATGATTAAGGTAAATCAGAACAGGAAAACGCAGACCGCTCCTGCTGTCCACACAACGACAAATCGCAAGAAACGCAGTAGTAGCCACCCTTGAGATGGAACCCTATCTGCAGTCCAGACCCGAGATGGACATGATTAAGGTAAATCAGATGGTGAAAATCCAGCGCGCCGATGGCCGGGTTATCCGTACCATGGTGACGGCAATTAACCAGGCGGACAAGAGCTTCACAGTCGCGCTTTACGAGTTCGACAACATCTGGAGTGTGGAGGTGGGAGCTGGACGTATGACGCCATACTCTCGCTGAACTCGGACCTGATCGCCGATGCCGTGCCTGCCAGCGACAGCTCCCGAGCAAAAGGAGCCGGTCACCGCCGCGACGAGTATGCCGCTCAACTGCACGCAGTCCGCCATAGCACCAAGACAGGTGGACTGGTACCAGTCCAGGTATCAGTTCGAAGCGAACCCGGGCCAGGAGGTGTTCGGCGCTGTCACTGCGCTGCAGCCAGTTGTGCTCCATCCAGAGAACCACCGATAGGAATATCTGCAAGGGACTGAAGGATACCGAAGGATACCGGATGCTAACTGCAAGCGTGTAACTTCCACTCACCTCGATCTTAGAGTTGACACTTAGATAGCAATAGCGCAGGATGTGCAAGAGCTCGTGCTCGGTGAACTCCGCTGTGTCCTCGTGCTGCCCATGGCCCTGCGGTTGGTGATGGTCAAATGATGGCAGACTGCCGGCGGTTGCGCGACAGATTCATCGGGGCGGTGGCCTCGGGTGCTGCCTGCTGCCCCACGGCGATCAGGTCCAGATTCAGCGAGAGTATGGCTGATACGTCCAGCTCCACCTCCATGCTCCAAATGTCGCCGCACTTGTAAAGCGAGAGTGTGAAGACCTTGTCCGCCGGGATAATCGCAGTCACCTTGGTCCGGATAACCCGGCCATCGCTGCGCTGGATCTTCACCACCTGTTTACCTTATTCGTGTCCATCTCCGGTCATGACTGCAGATAGGCTGCCGTCTTAAGGGTGGCTGCTGCCGCGTTTCTTGCGATTTGTCGTAGTGTGGACGGAGGAGCAGAGCGGTCCGCGTTTTCCTGTCCTGTTTTTCGCACTGCTTTCTGCTGCTTGCTAGTCCCGTTAGACGTAGACAGAGCACAAATTTTTTTTGGTAGATGCGAAACGAAAATTTTCTACGATTGAAAAAGAGGACAACAATTGTAGACCAAATTTTTTTTCAGAGTCAAAATTTTAGACCAAATTTTTTTCGGGCCCAAATTTGTTTCGGGTTTGGTGTGTTGCTCACACTATCGTTAACTGAATACTGACTCAAACTTGATACGGGAGCTTGTAGGGGCACTGACAACTGAAGGCAAGGAGCACTTGATGGCAGCCAAATGCTGCTTTCAAAATTTGATAAGGCAGCTCGACGATAAACGACATTCGAATGTGTGCGGTTGGGTTGGGTGCTGCTCACCTCGGGAAAAGGCCACCAATCCACCCAATCCATTGCCACTTTCCGCCTTCGGACAATAACTCAGACACAAGACCTCTGCAGCCTGGACTCTCTCCCTTTTAGGGAGTCTGGCAAACCAAAGTTACAGCTTTAAGCTGCCATATTTAAGGGACTGTGATACCCTTGGCTCATATATTCCAATTTGGTAGCCAGTTGAAGAGTATTCTAGACAGGGGGAATAAATACCCATTTAGGGACCCAAAAATTCGCATATCTGAGCTCTTTTTGGGAGCATTTTATGGCTAAAAATCAAATGATGGCCAAGAGCTGTACATTGTTCGATTCTCTGTTCAAATCCTAATTATTTAAACAGAAAATATAAAAAAAAAATCAGAAAAAAAAATTCGTCAATTTTTCAAAATTTGATAAGGGGTTACATCATTGAAAATGACAAAAATTGGCAAAAAATTAATTTGTTTAAATTTCTAAACTAAGTAAGCAAATTTATTACCCTAATCAAAACTAACATAGAAACGCTTTCCGAATTGAATTTGAGGCTGTTTTGGCTTAGTTATGATTATTTTTATCTTCGATTTTTCCAAAAAAAAAATTATATTTTTCGAAATACATTTTTAGCCCAAAAAAGGTCTTCTTAAAAGCCTCTTATAGCCAAAAAGCGAGTGATAGCCAAAAGCCGTGTATTTTCGGATTCGTCGTTAAAATTGTAAACACTTAAAGCCAAATAAAATAATAAATAATAAAATCTAACATAGAACAGCATTCCGAATTGAATTTAAGGCTGTTTTGACTTAGTTATGGTAATTTTTATCTTAGATTTTTCAAAAAAAATCATATATTTGGAATTTTATTTTTAGCCCAAAAATGTGAAAATTTGAGGTCTTCTTAAGAGCCTCTTATAGCCAAAAAGCGAGTGATAGCCAAAAGCCGTGTATTTTCGGATTCGTCGTTAAAATTGTAAACACTTAAAGCCAAAATATTAAAAAATTCCAGAAAAAAAAATTTTGATCGATTTTTCAAAAATTTCATAATTTTCATCATTAAAAATGTCAAAAATTGGCAAAAAATTTAATTGTCAAGAATTCTAAACTAAATAAGCAGAAGTTATAAGCTAATAAAATCTAACATAGAACAGCTTCCCGAATTGAATTTAAGGCTGTTTTGACTTAGTTATGGTAATTTTTATCTTAGATTTTCAAAAAAAATCATATATTTCGAAATTTATTTTTAACCCAAAAATGTAAAAATTTGAGGTCTTCTTAAGAGCCTCTTATAGCCAAAAAGCGAGTGAAAGCCAAAAGCCGTGTATTTTCGGATTCGTCGTTAAAATTGTAAACACTTAAAGCCAAAATATTAAAAAATTCCAGAAAAAAAAATTGGATCGATTTTTCAAAAATTTCATAATTTTCATCATTAAAAATGTCAAAAATTGGCAAAAAATTTAATTGTCAAGAATTCTAAACTAAATAAGCAGAATTTATAAGCTAATAAAATCTAACATAGAACAGCTTCCCGAATTGAATTTAAGGCTGTTTTGACTTAGTTATGGTAATTTTTATCTTAGATTTTCAAAAAAAATCATATATTTCGAAATTTATTTTTAACCCAAAAATGTGA
>VNJO01009097.1:0-55672 GCA_008042535.1 Drosophila tani | reverse complement strand
CTTTCTGCACGTTCGTCTTGCGTTTGACTTTCATGGACATTCCGACTATATGTTGCTCGACGTGTACGTCGTCCAATGTTTGGCCGTCTTATAGCAGGCATTATTCCTACAAATCACAGGAAGAAATTAAACAAATCCGGACGTCTGATAAAAACGAATAAGAAACCGAATAATATTGAAACGATTTGTTTTTACTTTGACATATATTTCGATACACTACTCTTTTATATAATTTGATATTTTAATTATTTGTTTTTCACCATTACCCTGGAGGATTTTCTAAAAATTTTATTACGTTCTGACCTTCTCCTGTTAGTTACCTACAACTGAAAAAAAATTTGAACAAAATCGGCCCAGCCGTTCTTGAGGAGTTTTTTACGATACATTTTTTGGGCTCCATTTTTATATATATAGAAGATAGAAGATGTAGGTTAATTGTATTGTACAGTAAAATCTTTTATGTGATTAGTGAAGAAATCTTGCAATTATATTGAAAATAATAATAATGTTTTTTAATACAATAATTAAATAACGTTAATTTTAATGTAGGCTTACAGTTGGGCTATGGATGGTGCATATGGGGGTCTGAAGACTCAGCGAAAGCCTCTGTTGAATGAAGGGAAATGAATAAAGCTTGCGTTGTGGTCAAAACAAAAAGCAAAAAATTAAAAATGGGTTAATATTATGACCTATAAATAAATGAAATCTGAAATGATAAATATTATATTTTATATACAGTGCTTATCAGAATTATAAGACATCTTGAAAATTTTAGTTTCGACCCCCGTAGGAGAATAGGGTAGCATAATACAACAAAATCAAGTATGCAGAATGAATGCTTAATGAATTCTGCTTAAAAGCTGATGTTCTTATCTCTGATTGCGTCTTCCGTTTTCAAGTAGCGATAAAAAAACGCATAATTTCGATTTTTGTCATTCTTATCATAATTATAAGACACATTTCAATTATTGCAGCTGGAGAGAAAGATTTGGTTCTTAAATCTTTTTTTTATATTTCTTTTAAAGCCTAGTACTCACCAGCGCTAAACCCTTAGCTAGCTCTTTTAGCTTCATATTTCTAGTGTGTCCGGTTTTATGGTGTTCACCGAAAATCCTAACGAAACGACCAAACGTCCTTACTGTCTGCTGTCAAATTAAACGCGGCCAAACGAACAAATTACTTAAATTATGATTTTCAAAGCCGCGTGGCCAGCTCCCGGTGCCACCGACGAGGGCGAGTTGCTCCTGGCCCTGCAGCTGCTGCTACTGCCACTTCTAGAGCGCTGCTTCAGATCAAGCTGCGAAGTGTTGACCCGAGGGCATCTTTGTTTGTCTGGTCTCTTCCGTCTGCTACTCCACCTCCTTGTCCAGTTGGCCGCTTCTGGATCTCTCCGCATTGTAGTCGTAGAATACCTGCGACGTGTCGCCATGCCCGTTGTCATCGTTGGGCACATCCTCGTCCATTACCATTCCCGTTGCCACTTCCCGAGGACGGGCATCTCTCATTCGCCTTCTTGTACTCCTCGTATGCTCTAAAGCAGCAGCATTTTGGGTTGGCAGCCAACTAAGAAAAGGATCCCAGTAGGTGATCACTGGTCATGGACGAGCGGGGAATGGAGATAGCTTGTCCATAATTTTTAAATTGTGATTTTGGCCCTCCAGCAGTAGTATCAGCTCAAGTGCCAAGAGGAGCTCGTCCTCGTCGACGGCATCGGGAGCTGGCCCCGCTGCTATGGAAACCATAATTTAAGTAGTTTGTTCGTTTGATTTTCTTATTTCCATGTGAAATCGCATATTTTAAGTCTTTATTTTTTTTTTATTTTTTTTTTTTTTTATTATGGTCAAGATTCCATATAATTGAATCTTCTTTAATTGTATTGTAAATAAATTATTTTTCCCCGCAGAAAATCCCGACATAAGGTTTTGTTTCAAATTGCCTGTCTCCATTTCGGGGGAGTAGCGGGGAATTATCAGATTTTTCCTACCTCTCGAAGGCTCCTAACCTTGCGAAGACCTAACCTCAAAAATATAATTAATTTGTTAAGGCTTTTGGATGTTTTGCCTCAACCTTGGACATTTTTTATTGCTTGTTTTCTTCCAGAGCTGTACTTCACACCATATTTGTTCGGTTTATTAAAGTAATAACACAACGTGTTCGACCAGCTTTTCGAAATTTTTCGGTTTTTGCGATTTCTTGCATATATTTTTCCCTTTTCCTCGTCGATTAACAAACTTTCACGTGGCATTTTATTACAAATTTATTAAATTGTTAACAGAAATATAAAAAAAATTATTTGAAACCAAATCTTTGTCTTATAATTATGATAAGCTTTTGGGCATGGCGAAAATCGAACTATTGCGCTTCTTTTACCGCTACTTGAAAACGCGTGATGCGATCAGAGATAAGAACATCAGCTTTTAAGCAGAATTTATTAGGCTTTAATTCTGTATATATATAAATGAAATGAAATGAAATTTGAATTTGTTGTATTATGCTTCCTCATTCTCTTACGAGAGTCGAAACAAAAATTTTTAGGGTGTCTTACAATTCTGAAAAGAACTGTGTTTATGCGTTCTAATAGAAGCGACGTTGGCACTTATATGAAAGAGAATAAAAAGGAACAACAAATCCTGGTTTCGGATAGAACTCATATTTATGCGTTCTAAAAGAAGCGACAATTGCATGGAACCAAAGCTATACAAAAAAAAACCGGACTGTTCGACAAGCGCTCGGGTAATGTACTTTCAAAATTAACGTATATTTATACGTTCTAAGAGATGTGACAGTAGCACATAATATTTTTTTTTGTATAAAAAGTTTTTTGTGTAAAAGTAACTATTTACTTTACCATAACATGATTTTGTATATAAGTTATGGTCTGTTGTAATAATTAAACTTAAAAACTAAGCTTAATAACGTTAAAGATAGGACAATATTTTATATAATTGTAGAGTTACAAACTTAATCTAAAAAAAAATATTTAAAGGCAATTCGGAAAGTGTGTTTATTTTATCTCATTTTTTTTTTAATTAGCTTTTATCTAAGTAAATATGTTGGTTGCAAAAATCTTTTCGCCCAAGGGAATATGCAGCTAAGAGTACTTACATGAAAAAACACAGATTTCACTCGTGCATTGCAGCTAAATAGAACACCCGGTTAGTTTATTCAAGCCTTAATCTACAGGCCAATTCATTTTATGAGCAACACTTAAATTTTATGTAGTTGTCGATAGCATTGGGCCGACCATAAAGGAAAAAAGTTGGTAAGGCCCTTGAAGTATATAAAGAATATTTGGCTTAATATCTGAGCGTTGTTCTCTGAGAAGAGCTCCATGACAAATCGTCCTTATCACTGGTCATATAAACATACAAAACCAGGGGAGTAATTCACACGCACCACAACAACACGCTGCAGACGAAAAGCTGATAAAGATGTTTTCTGGCTGCTGGTTTTTCCCCAGTTCTTCTGTTGTCTTTGCTTTTTTATGACTTCAATTAACTCTGCTCTGCCGTGTCCTGGGCTATCCTGAGCTGTCCCGGCTATCCTAGTCGATCCGAGCTGTGGGTGAGAGGATTTGCGTTCATAATTTTTTATCTGCTCTGCTTAAGTTGTTCGCGTTGTTGTTCTCCACATTGTTGCTACAGTTGTTGTTGTCCTTGGCATGCATCATTAGTTAGCCTAATGTACTGTACGATACCCTAGTGCTAGACCACGCCTCACAGAATCAGGTGCCTCTCCGACCGGCGCTGCCTCCCTGGCTGCGAGAGGATGAGCGGATGGTACTGGTCATCAGCCAGAACAATAACGCCGGCGTAGCCATGGATATAGATACCAATCACGATTCGCACACACTCACAGCACTTGCCCAGCTATACACAAGAGAGAAATTTCCCGTTGAAGAAAAACGGCAATCAATCGCCAAAATAGAACCGTCTTAACGTTTCGCTGCTTCCCAGCTCGTTGTGCACAGTGAGCACTCGAAGTAAACGCAGTCATTGTAAAAACTTCTTAATTTGATATTAAAGGAATAGAAATAATTGAATAAAATTGGGATATGAGTAATCGTGTTGTTATTGCTAACTCGAGGTCCAAAGTCCTGATTTCATCCACAGAAATCGAGATTGTTGACTTGTACCAGTCCACACATATCGTTTTGAAAGAAGACAAATTTAGCAGGTTGTACAGTCTCTCACCAAGGTCTTACCGGACTTACCAGCCCTGAGAATTGTTATGAGCACTCTAAGCAGATTAGTCTAGTTTGTGACTAGTGTACTAATTTATAAGGATAACCTTGTAGTACTATGAAATAATTAAAATAAAATAAAAAATAATTCAAGGCTTAATATATGATCAATTTAAAAAAAAAAAAAAAAATGTTAACACAGGCTTTTGCACTATATTTTTTAGTACTTGTACGAAGATATTCAGTTAACAAACCACATTTTTTGTTAATTTATGAGCAACATTTTTGACAAAACAAATAAATTTTTTTCGATTTAGAGTTTTTGTTTCATATGATTTTCTTTAGAGATATAGTGTTCGCCAAAAGTTTCGATTAACGGTTATCTCGCAGGTGAAAAAATTTGTTTTCAATTATATCTAATTAGACTCTATATTACCAGTTGAATAGGATAGAGAGGGCACACTGTAGACATCCGAGAAAGATAATCGCAACTAGAACGGCCGCTTATGCTCAGTGGGCCATTTAGACGGGAGTACTGACACGAGACCATGGCCTGAGCCCGCCGTCGACGTAGAGCCTAATTCCACGGCCGCTCTCCACCTCTGTTGCTAATACTCTTCCGCCAGGACCTCCCCGCTTTCGTTTCGCGGATGGCCTTTGTGTGTTTGACGTTTATGTTAACATGTATGTTGTCTGGGAGCGCGTGTCTCTGTGGTGGGTTGCGTGTGTGGTGGGCGGTGGGTGTTGGGCGGTGGATGGTGAAAGGACCTTGCTGCTGTGTGCGTGTGGGCGGCTGAGCATCTGCGGCGTGCCAGGAACCCAGGGTCTGGGATCTGAAACTTGAACCGGAGCCGGAGAAATCTCTCCCTTCTCGCCATCGACTTATGCTCCGCATCGCGCGGCTAAATCGCTTTTGTGTGTGCCACACGGTGGGGCAAATGCCTTGAAAAATTCAACTCAAATTCCTATTTAAATTATTAAGCATTATTTGTTATTTAAAGATAAAATAGTGCTTCTTGATAATTACTGACACGTAGACTTAAGGTTGTAATACTGAATCTGCTTCACATGGTTAATGTTAAAGGAAGAGTATAATATACAGCAGGTATGGCTGATACTTATCCTGTGGTATTGGTTTGGTTTTTTTCTACGAAATATTTAGAACTTATAGTTTTAAATTAGATCTGAGTAATCGTTTCGGGCAGTCTTGGGAAGATGTGCCACTGCAGGTCGCACTTGCCATTAATTTCAGGCATAAAGCTTTGAGAAGCGGTTTTCATAATACATCTTTTTTTTTAATTACCAATTAAATGATAATATTCTCTGTAAGCTATTTTTTTATTTATATCATGATTTGAGACAACTCTTTAAGTATTTTTCCTTAAGCCCCTGCCTCGATCTCGATAAATTTACCAAAGCACAGTCCACTGTGCATTTATAGCCTTTGTTTAACTTTGTTCCTTGCTGCTGCTTGTTGCTGCCTTTGCTTTTGTTTTGGTTAGCAGTTGAAAAAGCGGACAGATACCAGGATTCACAGAGGAGGGGCGTATCCAGATACGGCGCGTAGGAGGGGTAGGGAAATACCCATAAAAAAGCGCTCGAGGTTGTTAAATTGACAACGTTAAACACTTTGTTTGGCATTTTCTGCATTATTAGGCCAACTGCCGCCGTAATTGATGCCAGAACCCTCGAAAGCCTCCTTTTCTGTTACTCCTTTCCACTCGATCTCCTGCGAAACAGTGATTTAAATGGCTCAAAAGTTAAGTTTTCGTAATGCGTAAGCGGCTTAGATGGGTTCTCATATATGAACGATTGGGTGAAGACCTTTCAACTGACAACGGGGTAGTGGAGGACGATAAATGGGGGCTCGCAGTCTGTGCGAACCAAAATTTCAGTGTTACAGCTTTGCCTGTTGATTTCACTGTCAATTTAAAATGACATTATTATATTGAAAAGTTTTTAATCCCTTTAAGTGGCTGCCACTGAGTGGATGGATGAAATGCGACAAGTTGAGTGGATCAGAGCAATGAAGCGTTGCGGGGCGCGGGCCTGTTATTTTATGCATAAAATTCGATTAAGTGCCGGAAAGGTTAAGAACAAAAATCTCTGACTCTGACATCCTGCGCATCCTGATGCGCTACTTTATCCTTAAATTAGGCACAACCGCACGAAAATCTGTCATGTCAAAAGGCCAAGAGCCCAAGCTCGTAAAGTCACCCACTTCCCCTTCTCTTACCAGTTTCTCTTTTTTTTATTTTTATGAGGAAAAGCAAAAGGATTATGTACCATACAGCCCCCAAACTCCTCTCAAGCTAATCGCATAAAATGCAAAAACGTATTAAATTTGACAATAAAGCGAATTTTTATGTTTATACGCTGAGCCAGACAGAGCACAAAAATGTAGAGGCAGGGAATCATTCAATTTTTTTAAAATGCCGAACAACTTTAAAGCTCGTTATGCATTTTTTATGCCGCCTTAAAGGGCCGAGCCAGCGGAAAAATGAGCATACGCACAAGGAAAACCAAAGGAATAAGGCAAGTAAGATTCTGTTTATTTGCCACTTAATTTCCCTCAGTCTGTTTGCAGCTTTGCGCCCCCGCCAGCACTCAATCGGAGCGTAGGTTCACCTTCTGAAGCCCGACTCGAGTACAAACTATCCGCTCAGCTGCAACTTATGAGGCACCTGCTCCAGTGCCTCCACCTCGTTTTTCCATATGCATAAGCACGTGCCTGCCCAGACACCCTAGCATCTTCCATCCATTCTCCATCTTTGGCAGTTTCCCGCTTAAATTGTCTCCCATTGCCTTATAGGTCGTAAGGATCTACTCTAAGGTACTTGGTTTTTTCGGAAGTTCATAAGCCATATCGAAGTGTATTGGCTGATTTTAATAATTACACAATTTCATATGTTAATATTTTCAAAAATATTCAGAAATAACGTATTCAGAGCTTTTTTTTAATTTTTGCAACGAAACGGTAGATTTAAAAAAAAAATATGTATGTATATACATGGTATTTATATTGAATTGCTTAGCAAAGCATTTGGACCCTCCAGGCTTTCATTTGATGTATTAAATTTATTTAAAAAAAAAAGGCATTGTTAATTTAAGCATTGTAACACCGGCTTACATTAGTTTTTGGCTTCATGGAGAGCATTTAACCCTCTACTTCCAATTGGGCTTTGCCAATTTTCTCCGTCCCTCCTTTTGTTTTCGAGTTATTGCAGCAAGTCCTGGAAGCATAAAAATTTCTTACTACTTGTCTGCAACGAACCGTAAAAACTTATGACTTGTCTATTGGACGCGTTCCAACATACATCCATAAACATATATGTATGTAAGTGGGAGAAAACTGACCTGGAAGACGCGGTGGGGAGATCTATATCCGCTTTGTCTGTCGGTAACAGACCTTGATGTTGTTTTTGTTCTTACCTTCGCTGCTGCCTTTGCCGTTGCACTTTGTTTGTTTGTGCCGGTAATATTTCCTTAAATCGAGTAAACAAGTGGAATTCAACAAAGCGGAAACGGAAGCACAATGCGTAGCTTCTGTAGCATACACGCGCACATACACACGCCCACTTCCCGCCAGGCCCACATGAGGGTAGTTCCTTCGTGTAAGCTTCGCAAACGCGAGGGATATTGTCTCAAAATATGGCGGCAAATATATTTTTGCTCAGCTGCAACAACAGCCAGCAGGATGGCGATGGCTGGGATCTCTTTTGCTCCTTGCTTAGACTGCTTTTTGTTTTTCTTAGAAATTGCTGTTAAAAATAACAAAAGCACGCTGTGAGTTTCTCTTGCTTGCCTGCCAAGTTGCTTCCTTCATTTCTCTCGGCAGTTGTTTGTCTTGTTGTACCTTCGCCCTCATTTACCCACTCGATTGAAATTGAGACACCCAACAACAGCGCGGCAATTGTATTTATTTGCACAGCTAAATAGCATAATCGAAGGCAGCACCGGTCAAGGACTTCAGCAGACGACTATTCGGGGGACTTCCGGGCGGGTCCGGCCATTGTTGTCATGTTGTCGTGTTGTCCCAATCACCACTGATCTTGCCCTGGTTTTAACCTCGGATTCCAGGTTTTAGATTAATCTCAGGTTAGCCCGCTGAAAACTTAGAAGTGTGATATCTAGCTCCAGATAATTTTCCTTACTATATGATTTCATGACACTCGTGGACTTTCATAACTTGTAATGTTTAAAGCTTTCCAAGCCGACAGCCACAACTGGCAAATAATCTTCTCAGAATCGCTTGTGACCATTAAATGTACAAAGAAAATACTATTTACCTTTCCTAATAATGTATAATCAATAATAGAATGGCTGCTCAGATGGTCCTTAGCCTTCAAGTTGTTGACAGATTTTCCAGCTCACAACTTGGGGCTGCCTTTGCTCCTATTGTTGTCGACGAAACCAAGGAATAACTTCAAAGTAATGTTAGATAAAGTTAAAAAGGGAGCATTTATTAAATACCACTTAACTTCCAGCAGGTCTTCATCCGCCTCCAACGGTCGGAGAAATTCTCGAGTAAAGGAGCAGGAAAGCTAACTACAAAGTTTTAGCTGCTGTTGATGATTTCGCTGGCATATTTCCCATGCCTTTTCATCTCTCAAAAACTGCCAGCAATGACAAGGAAAACTTCAAAAGCTTGTCAGCAATAACTTTAAAAAGAAGACGCAACTTGCGCCCAAATTGTTGGTCATCAAATTATGTGTATGCCGATTGTTGTGGCAACTGTTGTCTTTTGGCTAGGTTACTTCTGTTCGGTCGAAACAAAAAATGGTCATCATTAAAACGCTGTTACCGGCACTCTCCGCTCTCTGTGCTTGGCCTGGACGCTGGGCAATAGCAGCGCTTGACCCGAACTCTTCTGTGTCGACAGAGGGCAACCGCAACCAAGATTGTTCAGGCATATACCCTTTTTTAATTTGCAACATGTCATTGGCAGAAGGGCGAGCAGAAGGGACGCGGGCCGAGCCTCCACCTAGCCACGCCCCGTGCCGCCCCCGTCAGCGCACGCTTTGTTGCGTCCTTTGTTTAGCCTTCTCTGGCTCTCGCTCCTTTTTTTGCGCTTTGGCCAAATAACCCAAGCAAGAACAGAATTAGCAGCAACGCCGACGACAGCGAAGGAAAGAAGACAATATGAAGGCAGGCAAAACAAGACTCGGCCGAAATATCCTGCGAGGGGCTGGCGATAAGTTTGCAACATTATATTCTGAAGTTTTATTTTAAATTAAACAAAAACAAGATTTTCTCAACAATATATTTTAAAATAGGTGTACACTGTTTTTTAACTTTGTTAAATGAGCAGTTTACACATTATAATTAAAAGTCAATCTTTCATTGCAACAAGGAATTGGTGTTTTTAATTTTTTTATTCCCTTGCAGGGTATTATAATTTTGGCCAGAAGCTTGCAACGCAGTGAAGGAAGCATCTCCGGCCCCATAAAGTATATATATTTTTGATCAGCATCACCAACCGAGTTGATTTAGCCATGTCCGTCTGTCCGTTGCTACGCACACTAGTCTCTCAGTTATTGAGCTATCCGAATGAAACTTTGCAGATAGTCTTCTTTCTACTGCAGTTACTATATACATATGTCGGAAAGGCTGGAATAGGACCATTATATCTTATAGCTGCCATAGAAATGATCGGAAAAATAATGGAAAAATATTATTACTTCCCTGTTTGTCAACGTATTTTTCAAATTTAAAGTTAAAGCTATTTTTTACGATTATAGAATTACGGTTTTATTTTCGTTAAGATCGGACATCTATATCATATAGCTGCCATAGAAACGATCGGCTGATTTATATGAAAATGTAAAGTGTAAAATGTGTAAGTAAATGTTATAATAATGTACACAGTTCGATATTTTTCAATTTTCCCAAAATGGATCGACTTTCAATGATCCAATTGCATACTGCAAGGGTATACAAACTTCGGCTTGCCGAACTTAGCTTCTTATTTTAAATATATATTCTGCTTAATAAAATGTATAATTAGTTTCTTAATTTACCTACTTTTATTATTAGTAGTAGGTAACGATAGAAAATACAAGTGTTTATATAATCAAATGAATGGGCAGAAACCTTCCCCTATATTTAAAATATTTATTTTTCTTTGCGACTTAAAACAGCAAGTATTTAATGACAATTTTATTAATTTTGTTTTTTTAATTTTCTTAATTTGCTATTCTGCAAGCAGAAGCACCCATCATCTTGGAACTATACATACATGCCCATAAATCAAAAGCAAAATTTTGGTTTTCAATACTTGCCAAGAAATTCGCAAAGCGCCCTACGATGGTCACCGCAAAAATATATGCAGTGTGATAGACGATGGGAAATGACCACCTAAAAAACCAAGAGGGAGAAAAGCCGTTGGTGGGAGGAAAAGGGAAAACAAGAGCAGGGTGGAAGCGACGGACTAGGGGGATGGCATATACAATGTCATACAAATGACCCATATTAAATTTATTACGGCATCGGGAACAGCACAATGAAATTCAATAGCCAAGAGAAAGAGAGGACCTAATGGCAAGCAAAAAAAATCAGCAACGCCTAAACCGACAGACTTATGTGTATTGTACATACGGGAATATATATTATGCCTTATATAATACATTGCTACTGAAGACGGGGGAAAATGGGAGTGAAAATCGGCTTAAACTCGATTTTTTGGGTAAACTTTTTCGTCTCACTTTTCTTTTTCTTTCGATTATGTTTTCCTTCCTGCATCGCTTGTTACTTTTCGGTCGGCTTGCCCAAATTGATTTATAAACCTGTCTCGAGTTGCCCCGTTTCCTTTGAGCGCTTTAGAGTGTCTTTAGTGAAAGTCCTGCTTCCCCCGCCACGCTCCGATTTTAATGAAATATTTCAATTACTTTGCGATTAATTGGGAAAACATTTTCCACTGCTTATTCGAGGTGTCGCGTCGCAGCCAGTCGTGCTCAGTGGCTTCGAATTTTCTTTTTATTCACCGTCATGTGCACGAAGCCCATTATCCTGCAGCTAATTAAGAAACGTGAGACAAATGACAAGCGCTGACATAATGTGTGTTATGCGAGAACCTCAAAGGAGACTTGAACAAATAAAAAGCGAGACAGAACTTCATATTGAAAAGGCATTAAGTTGGGAATGGACCGATTCTCTTCAATTTCGGTTTTTTCTTATCTATACATTTTTATATTGATGAACTAGGCACCAAGTTATGATACCCTTGTACCCTAGAAGAATCGGGCATAATCACGTAAACTTGGGCCCGCATACAAGCAACTTTCATAAAAGTACACACATTGAAAGGCTCTGAGCTTAAGACTGTAGCAAGAAATTTATTAATTATCAACTGGCTGGGGTCGGATTGTAGATGTTATGCCACTCGATCTTAAACGGGTCGGATGGGGGGAGCTCTCAATCCTTACAGACATCCACAGACAATCTCAGCAAAGTCCTGGTTGGCATTTAAAGCTCTTTAGGAGAGCTCTTCATGGCATCCGTCAATTCGAAGGATGGCCGAGGGCCGCGGGGCGGGTAGCAAAAATCGAAGTAGAGTGACTACATTGAGCCTCAGCTGAGCTGCTTAACGCTGGCAGAGTTCTGACATAATCCATGCAATTGTAAATTTAATAAGGCCGCCAGAAAGGGGAAACAAGGAGTCTGAGGACTGGCCGCAGCTTTGTTGTGGTAGTTTGGTGGCGTGGCCTAAGACAGGGTGCAGGAAAGCCAATTAAACAATCCTAGAGCTCTGTTGTAAGCCTTTAGAAAGAAGCAGAGAATACTGTCAAGTGCGCTGAGAATTTTTGAGCTCTAAACCAGGACCTTGCCAATTAAAGCCCAGGTAATTTGTAGGGTTTTTCACAATGCATGAGTTTGAAGAAGAATTAATCGAAGGTTTACCTGCCAGACGACTATGAACCGAGCACTGAAGTCCCTTTTGACCATTTAAACGAAATTTTGTAATTCTTACTGAATGAATTCAATGCAATGTGTTCCTCTACTCAGATAATTTCACCATTCAGATAAACTTTTCAATAAATTTTTTAATACATGACTCGTATGCGTCAATACCCGTTACCCATAGGGTACAAGGGTATTATAAGTTAGTGCCAATCGAGAATGTATGTAACAGGCGGAAGGAGGCATCTCGGACCCCATAAAGTATATATATTCTTGATCAGCATCACCAGCCGAGTCGATTTAGCCATGTCCGTCTGTCCGTCTGTTCGTCTGTCCGTCTGTTCGTCTGTCCGTCTGTCCATCCATGTTGGTAAACAGATCTCAGAGACTATTAGAGCTAGAGTTACCAAATTTGGTGACAACATTAGAATCTGTTGCACGCATATCAAGTTTGTTTTAAAATTTGGGAACGTTTTCCGAAAATTTGAGTAAAATCGAATGAAAAACATGGAAGTTATTAAACAATAAAGTTTCTGTGTATGCTTCTTCTTCTTCTTCTAAACTTTCGGGCGCAGTATTAATTCGTAATGCAGCTGCGTACAGCTGCAGAATTTGTCTTTTGTTTAACTTTGCTCAACATGTTCCTAGCATCATTTAACTTTTTTGAATGTTGCTCAACATGTTTTTAGCAACATTTGTTTTCATTTGTCAACATTTTGTTTTTTCCATGTCCGTGTGCTGTTTAATTTCACGCACAATGCTTTGGGTACCTGGTATCTCTCAGTCGGTCACTCTTGACTGTAGCTTTCTCACTTGTTTCATATATTATAATGAAAGCAAATAGTTTTATTGAAAAATTGATGATGAAATAAAAAAAAATTGGACATGATTAATTATAATTCTAGACAGTAGACTATAATTAATTTTTACCTTTATCTTTATTTTGTTCCAAATAGTCGAGTCAATAAGAAAATAGTACGAAATATGTAACGTATAGATATCTAAAAAAAAATCAAATTTAGTTAGTTTCAATTTTTATTTCCAAGTCAAATACCTGCTATCTGAGCAAATATTTTTATAAAACCCAAGCCGTAATAGACGATAGTTATACAAATATTTATAAATTATTTTAAAGCTGAAAACCAATCAAAGATATTTCATTGTGGTTGATCTAAGAAAAGTTGTGTTAAAAATCACTTAAATATTTAGAAACAATGTTCCTTAATGTTAGAAATTAATTCGTATATTAAACTATTATTGTTGAACACGCAAAATATGGGAGCGTCCGCCATGATAACGTCGGAGGACGTACTATATGGCCAAAGTGAGTAAACTTCACAGAATATCTGCTTACGACAATGAATCTGTTCAGTCCGGAAGTGCCTGGGGCTCGGCGCCACATAAGTGTATGAAAAACAGTGTGTGAGGGCAGAATACGGAGGTCCGCAGTGCTATGGTCAGCCTGGCATGCATTTATAGCTTAAAAACTACCCAGTCTGAGAACTACTGAGAAATACTCTATGCCTCTTCCTTAGGATAACGGAATCCTACTGCAGTACCATATCATATTGACGTTTCTGGTCCGTTTTTAGGCGCCGGATGTGCATATATGGCGATAAGTTGTCCTAATTTATAAATCTCAAAGCCGTTATATGTTTTTAAAAATAAATTCATAATCGCAACAGTGTTCTATTTAAGTGCAATTGTAATAGAATTATTTAAAAGCTTATCAGTAATTTACATTAGACCACAGCAAACACATATTTTTTTCGAAAACATTTAGCTGATATTACGGTGAAAAGCTTTTAGGCCAAATCGCTCCAACAGAACCCAGCTTAGAACTATTCCGAATTTGATGTCAAGCAAAGCACACATTTGCAGTTGATTTTGGCCATGAAACAATTCAATTATTATTACACACGCTAATTGAATGCCTACCAATCTATGCTAATACATATATTATTTATGCATTTTTCCGAAATTTTGTTTTTCTTTTATTGGTGTTGCCGCACATTTGCCAGGAGTAAACCATAAAAGTTCCTCTGCTGCTGTTGCTTTTACCATTTCAATTTATTTGTTGATTTATTTTTTTGCGTTTTCACCTTTTTTTTGCGGTTGTTGTTTTGCTTATGTGGGCTTGTGTGAGTGTGTGAGAATTTACATTTTCGTTTTTGTGCAAAAATTTCACAAACTAATTGTATGTAAATATGTCAAATGTATGTCGTCAACACCTGCATGTTTGTTTGTGTGTGTGCGACACTGGGTGTGTTTGTATTGCATATTGACAATTTCATAAATGCGGTAACATTTTCAATTAAATATGCGCAGTTTCGGCAAACACAGCTGCACAAATCGCCACCCACATAACCTGTACATATATGCACGAGTATTTTTCGAGACGCCCACAGAGAAAATCCTCAACCATCACCCGTCCTCACAGCCATGCCATCAATCCTTGGAAAGTCGATTGATATGTACATATGTGCAGGTGTGCAGCTTTTTGGTCGGTTACAAATTGCAAATCAATCAATAAATAATTGAAATGAAAATCATTTTGCTGGTTTCAACTTATCTTTTGCAGAACCTCACCCTCCTTCACATTTAAATTTCCAACCCCATGCGTTTCTCTTCGGTTCGGATGCGTATGCAAATGGGCAAAATTGTGTACATCTATCACTGGGATCGCATGGGCGCCCAAATCGAAACAGCCCAGACGGAAAAGGCAGCGGGATATAGGTGACAGACGAAGCGGTATGAGAGGGAGGATGTAGTGTAGGTGTTTCGTCAGGTGTGCGAGATTAGTACTGAACTAAATTCTGAAAATGTTACGACTTTGCAAAGTTTCAATCTAAATCAAGGGAGAGCTCGTGAGTGATTTCAGATCTCTATTCTCAGTCAAAGAAAAATATAATCAGACCACTATTCCATAGCTCCAATAAGAACGATCAAACTAAATTAGCCGAATTTCGTTGTTTCATTTTGTTTTATCCAAATTGGACCACACTACGAGTATATCCATGGGATATAGATAAGATAAGAAAAACAGGTATCTTTATTCATAAATGTTTTATAACATTAGTAAGGATTTTTAATCGAAATCCAATTCAATCGAATCGATCTAATTGCATACCGCAAAGGTATATTAATTTCGGCTTCTCAAAGTTAGCTTCCTTTCTTGTTTTTTTTAAAGTAGGCTGTAAAGCAGATAAATTAATTTCTAATAAATTAAGTTATGGCTGTAATATAGCACTTTTCTCATCAAAATCGACATGGACATGTTGTTGATCGCCAAGAATTAGTCATTAGGCATCTCCGACGCAAAAAATTATATAAATTCTTGATCAGCATCACCCGCCGATTCGATTGAGCCCTTTATTCCTTTAGTCCCTAGCAACATTTGTCTTTTGTGGGTGTTGCTCAAAATGTTCCTGGAAACATTTGTCAACATTTTCTTTTTTCATGTTCATGTGCTATTTAATTTTACCAACATTGCTTTGGGTACCGGTCACACTCGACAGTAGCTTTCCGACTTGTTATATCTGCATTTAAGAATTTACGGGACTAAAATCGAGATTGAAAAATTAAGCATGTTCATGCTTAGATTAAGAACAGTCCCGACTATCCCGTAGGCCCGAAATCAATCCTACTTGGGATTCAATTTGGTAACTTTATCCCGTTTTTTTTATCTGTGAAGAGAAAATTAGTAAAAAATAAAATTTTTTTGAATATTTTGAGGCAATACGATGACTTGCTATTTCCGTAGCACAAACATATATAAAAGTGGGCCGTAAACCGTCACTCCATGACAAGGATGTTAGAACCAGTTGGGAATTAAATGCACATAGGCATCCTATTGCCTAAAATTTAGGTAACCAATGGCCTAAAAATGGAATTGTTATCTTTGGGTTATTGCCTAAATTTTAGGCCTACAATTCCTAAAATATATGGCCTAAAAATATGGCATTTTAGCGATATGACCCATTTTTAGGCCATCATTGCCTAAAAATAAATTATTTCTGGGTGTAGCAACATTTATTTTCATTTGTCAAAATTTCTTATAAATTTGAGATTAATTCGACAAAGTGAAATAGCCATATCAATGTGTTCTTTGATTTTACCCACAATGCCATTGGGTACACTCGACTGTAGATTTCCTACTCGTTAATATTTAGAAAAATCAATAGTACAAAATGTAATTTAATAAATTTATTTGTTGATGGTCCGGATTCTAACGCCGAGCTAATTTTTTTTTTTTAATTTAAGACTGTTACAGTTTCGACGGCTGGAAGAAAGGATAAAGTGGATGGGGCGGAACTTGCTCAACTTGTTTTCAAGAGTGAAATTCGCTAAGCCAGCCACTTCAGTGAACGGCTCCATCCCCGGGTTAAATTTAATTTCCAAAAGTTCGCCTTTTGTTATTCCATTTTCTTGCAATTTTTTTGTGCTTCTCTTTTTTTTTTTGTTATTCGCAGCGCTTCGTTTTTGTCGTTATGCCGAAATCCCTCACAAATCCTTTGAGCTAGCACACGAACAGCTGCTTTTGGATGGAGTCATATTGTTGTTGTCGCCGCTGCCTTTGTTGTTTTAAGCATTGCTGCTTTGGTTGCAGATTTACGCACCAACAAATCGTGGAATTTTATTTTGCATAAAGACGGAGCAGAATCGGGCTAAAAAGCGGTGAGCGAAAGGGCGCGATATTCCAATTGGGCCGGCTGCATTTGGTTGCCGAAAACTGACCACACACGTGCACACTCGCGCACCCATCAATCGGATCTCTATTGCACTTTGTAAATACTAACAAAAACAGCAGGCACCCACAATGTCTAACCGCTGCGGCGTCAATTCAATCAGTTTGGACGCCAGCCAGGCAGCTGAGCTGATAGATCTCAGCAGGCCTCAGTGACCTGGGCACTACTTAATAGGTTAGAAATTGACACTTAAAAACTGCGATAAGCTTTAACAGTAGTAGATCATTCGTTTTAACCGTGCACAGATATTGCCTTTTTCCAAATATTTTGACTTCACTAAAAAGGATTTCCAAGTAAGATATTTAATTTATTTAAATTGTGTAAGCTTTTCTTTTATTTATCCATACCGCACATTCTTTAATATGAATATAATATAATAAAAATCAATTTAAAAATATATAATAATTAAAAGTATTAACAGATCCACTTTTCGGATTAGATTATCATTAAACAAAACACCTCCAGGTGAGACAAAAGTGACGATGGCACCTATAACTCCAATAATTTCTGATATCAAATTTGGCAACTACTAATATAAAAAGTAAATGACAAATTTATAAACTAGGTTCCAATTTTGCACGCTAGTAAAGCCATATATTTAGAAGCTTAGTGTCGAAATCGAATCTAGTTAAAGTATTTATTTAATTATTTAAAGTTTGGGGGATTTCGCTCCACCGACCCACACTGAAAATGTATAAAATTTAATTAGAAATTAAAATGGCGAACAATCGGGACATAATAAAAAGAATATTGAAGAGATAGGTCTAAACTATATACTTAAGCTATTTTCGTGAAATATTATGTTGACCTTTTGATTGAAAGTAATTGTTTTAGCAGTGACCAAGTGAGTTGGTAATTTTTCTACAAGAGACGAATAAAGTTGGAGAAAAAGTTGTGACCACTGTTTTACTCTCCAACAAAACATATATTTGTATTGAGGCTTATGTTCCCAAGTATATGGTGTTAATTTCTGCTGCCATAATAGGAAAGTGTCACATGAACAGTCGAGTGTGACTGTGAGATACCCGGTACCCCAAACATTACGGGTGAAATTAAATAGCACATAAAATAGCACAAATGAGGACAAATGAACCTAAGAAAATGTTAAGCAACACCCAAAAACGAAAAATGTTGCTAGCAACATGTTGAGCAACACCCAAAAAAGGCACATGTTGATATGGACAACGCGAAAAGCACAAAATTCCAGCTAACGCGATATGTTATCGAATTTTCGATGTAGGTTCGTGTAAATAAATAATACTCGAAAATACACAATTGAAACTATAGAGTGAAAAAATAAACTTTGGAGTATACCTTTGATATTTTGAAGTATAAAATTTATACTAAACTCGTTATACTGCTTGAGTATACTTTTAAGACAACGCGTTGAAAGGTTAAACTCTTGATTTTTTATTTATTTTTTTTTGGTAAATTATTAGAGACAAGAAGGTAGTTAATTCGGCCAGTAGAAGTTTATTTTCCCCTCATATCATATATTTCATTTTAATCAGAAATCTTTAAAAACAACTTAAATCGGCGAATTTGGCCCGACCTTTTCAATGGCAGCTATATAATCTAGTGGTCCGATCTGTCCCGTTCCGTTTATCGACTCTTCGGTGATGGTGATCAAAATTATATATACTTTATGGGGTTGAAAATGCTTCCTTCACTGCGTTGCAAACTTCTGATTAAAATTATAAAAAAATCTACCTAAAGAAACCTCAGTAAAAATGGCTGAATCGAATCTCTTGGTATACATATACATATATTTATTCTTATTTTATTATACAAACTAGTGACCAAAACTAGAATTCTCATAAATTTAAACAGTAAGCAAAATCTAGCTTTAAAAAGCAATTTATGTCCCATTAAATTTAAATTGAAGATCCGAGAAGGCTGGAAACATTTTTAATTTCTAAATAAACTTTGCGGTCTTGTGAAGGGGTCCCATGCTGGTGTTGGCGCGTCAAGAACAGGTCTGCCACCAGAGCTCACCTCTTATCCGGGCCATCACACAGCCTTCCAATCTAAATAAAGCCGAAAAATAACCCCAAAAACCCTTGAACTGAACTTTTCCTACTTGCAGCGTAAATGAAGTGCCACATGAGCGAATGCAAGTGTGGGTGTAAGTGCATTTGGCCCAGTGTTTGCTGGTGTACAAGCGAGTGTGATTGTGCAAGTGTTTTTATTAAAACCAAATGACAAAGTTTTCCCTTAAACAGAAGCCAGAGAGCCCAGGACCCAACAACGTCAACAACAGCCAAAAGCTAATTTACACTTTTGTTGCTTCGGCTACTTTATAAACGCGAGTGTGTGTGTCTGCATCAGACTCCCCCGCAAGCCATGCCATCTATACATATAACGCCATAATGGAAAAACTATTTTGCGAGGAACAAATGTTGTCAAAAAATTTGTGAATGCTAAAAAACAGTCAACACAGTCAAGTGAATGGAGGATGTGGGGAGGGGTTCGTTGAAAAGTAAAAAAGCGGAAAAAACTACCAACACGCCCTTGCAGAAGGAATTCGACTTCTGCAATACTCTGGATGGTATAATGGGATCCAAAGTCAATTAGGCTTGATAAATATAAATAAAATTCCTTGTATTAATTATAATTATATCATTAAGCACACAATAAACTTACATAATATAAAATCATTTTTATTTCGTTATTAAATATAAGGTTAAACGATATATTGTAAGAATGTATTGAATGTTCTCAATATACCGAAATATGGTGTATGAACGATGTGATTGCAGTTTTCTTTCCTTACAAATTAATTCAATAAACATATACTTTCCCTTTATTGAATTAAATCAAACAACAATAATTAATTTAAATATAAATCCAGTGCTAGAAGAAACAGTTTCCAGAACAAATCTCTTGTCTGAATAAATATTTAAAAGCATTAAAAAGGGAAAAATACTTCTTTCTCCCCATTAAATTACAAAAAACAAGCCTCTGGTCGGTTTTCGGTTCGAAATATTTTAACGCTACAATAAGAACTCGAACAAAGCATTTTAATTCGAAGTAATACAGCTATACCCCAATTTGAAACAACTTTTCTTCTGAAACGACAATTAAAATGATGTTTTTCATTTTATTTATTTAGCTTTGTAAATATCTGCAATTATATAAGCCTTACTATAAATTTATAAAATTCAATAATCAATATTATTAAGATTATACCACATCTTTTCAGTAACAAATAATGAAGTAAAGTTATTAATATTAATAATAATACACCAGTTGAAATAATAATATTAACCATAATATCAACGTTACGAATCCGGTCTAAAAATCCAAAAACCAAAATATGATCACGCTCTAATAGGGTATATGAAGGAAACAAACAAATCAAATGTGTGAAGTTGAAAACTATTTACCGCCCAAAAGAGTGCGCAGCGGAAAAAGTTTATTCATTTAGCTCAACGAGCGCAGACGGCAGCAGCCAACCCTTCAAATCAAGAATACTTACCTACCCATCGTTCCACTTCCTGCATAGACTATTTCGAGTTCATTTCACTTATTAGTGGCATCAATTTAAATTACGTGTGCTTTTTGAATTAATGCAAACCCTTTTTAACGTGATTTTTATGACATTTACAAGCAATTCAGATTGTGTCAATTAGAAATAGCTATAGCTTTGGTAAGCCAAAGACTGTATACCCTTGCACTCATTTTCATTAAAAATCTATCCATTTTGGTAAAATTAAAAAAATATCGAAGTTTGTATTTGTTTAACATTTACCTAAACATATTACATTTTACAAGTGGAATTTTACATTTTCAAATAAATCGACCGATCGCTTCTATGGTGGCAATATGATATAGTTGTCCGATCCTAGTCATCAAAACCGTAAAAAAGCCGATATATCTCTATATTTCTATATACCATATATAAATTTATAGAAATACGTTGAAAAACAGAGAAGTAATAAGTTTTTTTTTACAATAATTTCGTCATAATTTCTATGGCAGCTAGCTAATAGTTAAAAAACTGAGAGACTAGTTCGCGTAGAAACCGACCGACGGACAGTCAGACAGACTGCCATGGCTAGATCGACTAGTGACGCTGAACCAGAATATATATACTTTATATATTTTGCGTTGCAAATATCATGGCAAAATTATAATGCCCTCTGCAAGGGTATAATAAAAGGAAATGAGCATTTGGGTAAAATAACAGGTTAAGATACAAGACATTCTGGGTGACCAACTTTTTTCACGATCTCTACTGACCTATGACTTGGTCAAATAAAGGTATTTAAGCTTTAAAACTCTGTTCTTTCTGAGATTGAGGACAAAGTTTTCTAAATAGCTGCCTTCCTTCTTTCGGGATGAAAATGTACCCAATACGCAGTTTAAATAAGGCCTCTAGAATCTTGATTTAGAGTCTAGATTAACGTTTTTTGTAGATTTACCTAAAATTTGAAATTGTTTCTTAAATAATAATTTTTATAACAGCAACAGACGGAGGCTAATCAATTTGATGACAGGCTAATAAATTTGATTCAACCGACCGACCTTATAAATCATGAAAAACTTATTACAAATATAAGAGTGTCTATGTACTCCTATAACTCCATGTCGCTTGTCCTAATTTTTACCTCCTACGGCAAGAAGAGTTTTGAGCAGTGGTTTCGATTTAGGGGATCCTAAATTAATCTTTAATTTTTTCATATATAGAATTTTAATTTTAAAGACATGGTATGTCACAGTTTAGCAAACTCAAAATAATGCAGCACAATAATTAAGGTTAAAAATTAAGGTTAAAAAAGTCACAGAGATATAATGCAAGCCTTAAGCCCGTTTTTATGGGCTATTTGAGACAACAAACTGGGACGTAAAAACTCTAAGCCTCAAAACCTGAATTTCTGAAAAAAAACAACATTTGTTTTTAATTTGATTTTTTACTCAGAGTGTAGGTCTTTAAATTAAACTCGTTGGTTAAACGATTTTATTTAGCTATCTGAGCTGGAAGAGTGAAAAATATAACAAAATACAAATAACCGCAGAGCTTCGAATAACTTTTCTCAGCCGCAAAATATTGGTATTTCGTGCCGGGTGTTATATTTGCGGTTGCATGGAAAAAAGCTGAAAAAAAGTATTGAAAAATAGAAAATGTCCCCTGGCGCAGTGAGCAAGACCACCGCGATTCCGCCACCTCCATCGCACTATGGAGAATTTGACTGATTTTTTTTTTAAATTTAATAACTCGCTCAGTTTATTAGATATCAAAATGAAACTTTACCAATCGTAATGATATTTACATAGGAAAATTCTTAATGAAAATTATCCGAATCAGACAACTATATTCTATAGCTTTCATAGGAAAGATCGGGTAAAAAATAAAAAATCTGCATAAAACTTTGTAAACTTAAAATTTATACTCTTTAAACAGAATATAGAAAATTTTGTCGAGATCGAATCACAATTTCCTATAATTTTCATAGAAACAATCTAACCAAAAACTGCTTCCCATCTGGTAAGCAATACAGAGTTTCCATACAAAAGGTAATGATCTAAAAGTAAAATTACGCGAAAAGTCGCACGAAGCGCACCATGAGACAATATGTTCTGAATTCGCAATTAATGACTCTACAACATGGATATAGAAACTCACTGAACAAAGTTTAACATTTTTTTAAACTCTATTGAAAGTTGAACTTTCTCTCCAAAACCCAAACGAAAACGTCACCTGTTACATTTACAAATTGTTAGAATTGGACGCACATATCAAGCAACATTTTAGTATTTACACAAAGTACATACCTTAACAATTTAAATTAATTTCAATTTTTTGTGTTTTACTTTTTTACTTTTTTACTGTTTTACTCTACTGTTGCAGAGTTATTAATTTGAATATGCCCTTAAAATTTAAGCGAAATGTAAACAAACAATGTGCGGTTGCAACAGCTGACTTTAACAGTTGATATTTAAATACTAGACTGTTAAGTTAACATTTGCAGAATGTAACATAACAGCTTGATCAATTCTTAATACATTTAAATTAAAAAATCGAAAATTGACATACTTTTAAAAAATTTATTTATTCCAAAAACATCGGTAAAATTCCCCATAGTGCAATGCCTCACCCGATCAAACCGACACCACCGCCCCGCCGATGGTTGTCGTCCAAGTGCATTTGCAGTTTTTCTCCGCTGAGCCAGGTACAACTCAAATTATATTTCGGCTTGGGGGTTACGCAAACCTGAAGGCGAGAGACAGTACCAAAAAGTAATGAATGAAGCGACTTCAGAAAGATGAATGATGCGCAGCACGAGTACATGTATGTATGTATGAACATGAAAAGTGTTGCATACTTTTATTTTTGATAAATAAATGAATAATTTTTTTTTTTTTTTTTTGGTGAATAATGAATAATCATGTTTATTAATTTTAATTGGAGTGTTCTGAATTTTTATTGTTATTTTATTTTAAGTATGTAAATATGTAAATACCCTGCAGTACCAGTTGTCATCAACGTGTCATCAACGTGCACACTTCGGCTTCGGCCGAACCGACACTCTTATTTAATCGTGTCAAAACCGACTCTCTCGCTCTCAATTCTCTCTCGCTCAATTCCTCTCTTAAGAAATTATGTTGATGAATCATCGATGAATTTGTCACTGATGACAGCCTACGACATGCCAATGTTAATTTTATCAGTAGCTTGTATGGAATTTCATTAATGATTCATCAACAACAACGAATTTATTTTTATGAATCATTGATGAAACGTTGATGACAGGTACTGCAGGATATGTAAACATACATGTATGTATATATGTATGGTATATAAATACATAGATATTCATGTATGTATGATATATAAATATATACATATGAATATAGGTATGGTATATGTATACATATGTACATATGCATATCGACCGCGATATTATGTAGTTTTTCCTTCGGCGAACTTATGTCACTTTAAAACGTCATAAGTTCGCCACAAGTAATTTTAAAACGACATAATTTCGCGCGATCCTTTGACGAAATTATGTCGTATTTTCTGCGGCAAATTTTTGGCGTCCTCAAGCGTCATAAGATCGCGCGAAATTATGTCGTTTGAAAACGGCGAAATTATGGCGGCGGAATTATGTCGCCACCCCTTTGGGATTTTTGCTACTAATTTTAATGAGTATTATCTCGTGAAAGCGATATGTATTATATACCAAGAGTTGAGCAATCTCAAGCGCTATGTGGCCTTGAATAACTATCAAGTTCGTTAGAACCATTTTTGAAATAATTACTAAGACTTAAAAAAATTAATTTTAATAATAAATTCTTAAATATTATATTTAGATAAATTATGTCAAGGCAAAGTTAAAATCTTGTTTTTTGAATATCTTTTGGACGGAGTATTGGGTCGGGATGATTGGCATAGCGACATATCTCCGCGCGACATATATCCGCGCAGACGTTGGCGTCATATTTCCGCGCAGAGATATGTCGTTTTTGGAAAGTCATATCTCCCAAAGGGAGCTTGGCGTCATGATATGTCGTTTAAAAACGTTATAAGTCCTCGCGGAGATATGTCGTTTCAGACCGTCAAATGTCCGCACGGAGATATGACGCCAAGCTCGACGGGGAGATATGACATATCTTCGCACGAAGTTCGGCGTCATATCTCCTCGCGGAGATATGTCGTTTAAGAACGTCATATGTCCTCGCGGAGCTTGGCGTCATATCTCCGCGAGGACATATGACGTTCTGAAACGACATATCTCCGCGGGGATTTTGGCGTCATATCTTTGTTTATGAACCAGACCAGCGAACAGTAGGCCTCAACAGCCTTATTGTTGTCAAAAGTCACTTTTTAAGAAAGAGTTGGAAATTTTAAATGTTGACAGAATACCGAATACCAATTAGTTAAAGCAATTTTTATAGTTATGATAAAATTAAATTAAGCTAAAAATTTACATTATTTTGTATGGTGGCTGTAAAAAGCTCCTTATGCCCAAAAAACGCATTTTAGTTAATGAACTTATCTTACTTCGTTTAAAAGATATTATCTTAGAAATCTGACATATCTGAAGGCCCCAGTCAGTGTCATTTCTTGGTTTTTCCATATTATTATTCTATATTATAAAAATTCTGCCCGTTTCAATAAACAAAAGCATAAAAGCATATCTAGTGTGAACATATTTTGTGTGAGAACGGCTCATGGTTGTGGCTGTTACATATAAGTAAAATAAGCGCCGATAAAAATAGCGATTATGTTTCTATGTTGCTACGTAAAGGATTTATTTATTATATCTTTACCGTTAATATATTTTTATAGTTAAATGTACAATTCATCGATACTATCGAATTTTTGGTTAAAAAACCTCAAGAATATCAAATGTCTGGACTGTCGCAGTTTTACCAGATCTGTTTCTATAAATAATAAGTTTTCAAAGCTTTCGGACTACACATTTTCGAATCACAGTTTGGAAAAGGAGAAAAAAGTTAAAACTGATCTTAATTCATCAGCATAATCCCATTCGTTGTTTTCTTCAAGCGATACCGCTTTGTCTACTGCTAACCAAAACAAAACAGAAAATCAGTTTTATTGCGCCCATGTGGTGAATGCTGGAAAAAGATCGTTGACATACATGAAATTGAACATTTCCATGAAGATAGAAATGAAAATATTAAATGTCCAACCTGTAACCAAGCTGTAAAAGAGGCAATATGCGATATATTCATTTATAACTAAATAAATAAGATTATTCTTATATATGTACATATACACTTCCATAAAAATAAAATACTTATATATGCACATACTTCCATATAAAATACTTATATATATACTTCCACATAAATAAATTACTTATATATATACTTCCATATACATGAAATACTATAAACTACCATTTAAAAAAATTTGAATTTTTGCGTCATATTTCCGCGCGGAGATATGTCGTTTAAGTACGCCATATGTCCGCTCGGAGATATGGCGTTTCAGATATGACGCCAAGCTCCGGGCGGAGATATGACGTTTTGGAAACGACATATCTCCGCTTAATATAATATTCCATTACAAATATATGATAATTGTTACTTGTGTTGTTAATTGTCGTTAAAAACAACAAGTCGAAGATTCTATACCCTTGCTATCTGCAATTTAATCCAAACGTTACTATAACTAATGGTATATGCGTATATGTTAAAAAAAAACTAATTAATGTGAATTTTTATAATACTTAGGCTGAGATGACACATTCAATTTCTGTCATAAATTTATTGTGCGAATTCAAAGCACTCTAATAGAAAATGTACTTTTTTGGGTAATTTTCTATTAACGGAGCGCCTTTCAAAAAATTAAAAAAAAAGCATAGATAGAGGTGCTTCAACGTACATTTGGGTATAACAATTATGTTGGGGACGCTCTTAGTTTAGTCACAATAAATCTTTAAAGTTTAGCCTAATTCCCATACAAAATGCGTAGCAAACACGCACACTGAAAAATTATAAATACACAAAATTCAAGCGCCTGTCTGTGTGATCGTCGCGGTACAGTGCACTATGGGGAATTAGACCGATTTTTTGGACCAAAATTAATAACTCGCTCAGTTTATTAAATATCAACATGAAACTTTACCAATCATAATTATATATATAGGGAAATTTTGAATGAAAACTATCCGGATCAGACAACTATATCCTATAGCTTTCATAGGAGATCGGGTAAAATTTAAGATATCTGCATAAAACTTTGGAAACTTAAAATACATACTGTTTTAACAAAATATAGACCATTTTGTCGAGATCGGATGACGATTTCCTATAATTTTTACAGAAACAATCTAACCAAAAACTGCTTTCCATCTGGTAAGCAATACAGCGTTTCCAGGTCAGTGGTCAAATTCCCCATAGTGCAGTGGTCTGTAAAGCTTACAATTTTTGTTAAATTGTGCTTAGCGTAAATACTATATATAAATAAATATAAATATATAAATATAAATAAAATAATAATTTTACAATGTAAAATACGTAGTAACTAACGACTTAACGGCGCTACTTTCAGTATTCCTCTTCCATACCACCCTTCTCATTTCCCATTTTGTTATATTATAACTTTAGGATCCCGACGACTTACAATTGGATGTATAATATTATTTAGCAAAATTGTCCCTTGGATACAGAAATTATCCAAAGTATTTTTGTATATATATATACAAACTAAGTGCACACCTAAAAATACTTCTCATTGGTTTCGTAATTAATTATTCTTTGTTTTGATTCTAGGTTATTATGCAGCTGATTTTTTATTTTGACATTCAACGAAAATGTTGTGACTAGTGCCATAATTTATAAGTATGCAACATGCTTGTCGCGCTAGGAAGATCAATGAAATAAATTAAATTAAATACTAAGGGAAAATAAGGACATGGAAGGTCTTTTATAATTTGATATATAATATAATCTTAATATTGAAATACAAAAAAAAAAAAAACGATTAAAAAGTAAGGAATTATGTGCATTATTGCGTAGCAACGGTTTCCAAGCGCATTTTGTATGGGAATTAGGCTAAACTTTAAGGACTTATTGTGACTAAACTAAGATTTAGATTTTTAAATTTTCTTTATTGCAATTAAAATTTTTTTTTATGGCAATGGATAGTCATTTGTTGTTGATTTCTTCTAAAATACACTAAAGATAATGGCCAAGCCAGCGCAATATCATTATCTCAGTTCATTTCTGGAGAGCTTATCTGTTATTAATACGATTTTGTATAATATGAAAAACGGTAACAATATAGAAAATAAACATAGAATAAGCATGTACATTTTTATATCCGGTACCCATAGGGTACAAGGGTATTATAAGTTAGTGCCAACCGAGAATGTATGTAACAGGCAGAAGATGAAATCTCCGACCCTATAAAGTATATATATCCTTGATCAGCATCACCAGCCGAGTCGATTTAGCCATGTCCGTCTGTCCGTCTGTCCATCCATGTGAAACAACAGATCTCAGAGACTTAAGAGCTAGAGCTACCAAATTTTGTAACATTGCACGCAGATCAAGTTTGTTTTAAAATTTGGCCACGCCCACTTCAGCCCCCGCAAATGCTACAAGAGGTCAATAGTCACCCTCTCGCTCTATCGCACTGCTCTGGAATACTTTCCGGGTATCTGAGCAGAAAGCTTTTGAGAAAGAGTCAATGCGTGTTGCGCAACATGTCCCTAGCAACATTTGTATATTTTGGATGTTGCTCATGTTTCTAGCAATTTTTGTTTTCATTTCTCAACATTTTCTTTTTTCCATGTTCATGTGCTATTTAATTTTACCCACAATGCTTTGTGTACCGGGTATCTCACAGTCGGTCACACTCGACTGCTACAGTCGAGCTTTCACACTTGTTTTTTAATGTATTGCTAATTTTTTAATAATTTTGGGTTGTCTCAAAAAAAATTTATTTAGACATTTTCTTAACTGTAGTCGATCTAGCAACCCCAAAACTTGCCTCTAGCGAAAAAATTGTACCTACTAAATACAATTTTTGGGAGCCACGCTACCGCTAGAATCAATAATTGTGTAGCGAATTCAAGTTAAGGCCTTTTCTCTCGCACTCATTAGAAATGCAAAAATGGAAACATTGAGACAGTAAATTGAGGCTAGAAATTGAATGTGTCATTTCAGCCTTACCTATTTGTTTCACTATCGTATTAAATATTATTATAATTCTAAAATCATATAAAAATTTCATACTTTGGAGTAGATAGAAAAAAATTGGGAAAAAAACTTTGCTCTAAATATGTTTCTTATAATTTTCCAAAATATATGTAAATATATGCATATGAATACTACCTGCAATGGAAAGTAGACAATATGAAAAGTTTCATCCAGATAGCCCTAAAAAGCAATGTTTGCTTAGCCTGGAATGACACATTCAATTTTTAGCCTTAATTTACTGTCACATTTTTTCCCTTATGTGATTTTTAATGAGTGTGAGAGAGACGGCAACAACTTGAATTCGTTCCACATTTATTGACGCTAGCGGTAGCGCTGCTCCCAAAAATTGTATTTGGTAGGTACAATTTTTTCGCCAGAGACAATTTTATGGCTTGATAGATCGACTTGAGTTAAAGAAGGGTCCGAAAAGGGTTTAAGAAACTTTTTATGAAGTAATTATGAATAAAAACAATATATAAAAAATTAACAATATATTTAAAAACAAGTGAGAAAGCTACATGACCGACTGTGTGATACCCGGTACCCAAAGCATTGTGCGTGAAATTAAATAGCGCACGGACATGGAAAAAACAAAATGTTGACAAATGAAGACAAATGTTGCTAAAAACATGTTGACCAACGTTCAAAAAAGACTAATTCTGCAGCTGTACTCAGCTGCATTACGATTTAATACTGCGCCCGAAAGCACGTAACACTTTTTTTTCGCTTATGCCTTTGTGGCAGAAGAAGAAGAAGATTACACAGAAACTTTATTGTTTAATAACTTCCATGTTTATCATCCGATTTTACTCAAATTTTCCTAAATTTCCTATTTATTTGTTTTATCTATTTACTTTAATCACGACTATAGCTTTTATAAAGTTTTTTATGATTTTTGAGGGCGGAAGTTGCCGTGGCCAAATTTTAAAACAAACTTGATCTGCGTGCAACAGATTCCAATGTTGTCACCAAATTTTGTAACTCTAGCTCTGATAGACTCTGAGGTCTGTTGTTTAACTCGGACAGACAGATCAAGAATATATATACTTTATAGGGTCGGAGATTTCTCCGTCTGCCTGTTACATACATTCTCGGTTGGCACTAACTTTTAATACCCTTGTTCCCTATGGGTACCGGGTATAAAAAGTACATGGTTATTTTATGATTATTTTCCATATTGTTTGCGGTATTTCATATTATATAAAATCGTATTAATAGCAAATTAAGCTCCACGTCTAGCCTTTCCATAAATGAACTGTCATAATGATATATCGCTGGCTGGGCCTTTAGTGTATTATAGAAGAAGTCAACAAAAAAAAACCTATTTCACTAAAGAAAATGTAATATATGTATAACAGAAAGTATGTTTTCTTAGTACTTTTTCTTGTAATCTGGAAATGATACATCGCAGAGAATGGTACATTTAGCATAACATCAGTGAGACAACTTTTTGCCTGTCTCGACAAAAATCAATTATTGTTATTGTTTGTATTAAAAATCCTAAAAAAAGAGAAAAAAAACAAATAATGCTATCCAAAATAAAGCATTATGGAACAAACAAGTGCCTTTTCCATTAGTGTGCTTTAAATTCGCCGTGCTCGCCGCACAATAAATTGAGGCTAGAGATTGAATGTGTCATTTCAGTCTTAGAAAAGGGCAGACGGATATTGTTAAATCGACTAGACTTTTCGATTCTGATTGAGAACATGTATTCTTTATAGCGTCACTGCACTGCAAACTTCTGACTAATAATAATTTTAATACCGTGCAATGGTAGAACAATTTACATACCAGTAAAGTTACTGTTAAAGATGCAATTTTTTTTTTTGCAGAATTCTATCATTTTATGTTCATACCTTTATTTTTAATTCTTACTCTTATTACGGTCTCTGAATTTAATTTTTTTGTTTGCGAGTTATCCTTTTATTGACTTTAATCTTATTGGAAGCCCTTTAGTTGGGTTTCGATGCTTTTGTTTGTGTAGCGCAATTACACAGCCGCCTATGTTGTTAAAACATTTTATTTTTTCTTATATTTTCTCGTTTTTCAACTTCTCCATTGCAATGGCAACAACTGTTATTGTAGCGCTTGTAGTTGTTTCCCATTTCTCCCCTAGAGCGCATGTATTCCCTATAAATTTTTTACGATTTTATGCAATTGTATAGTTTGCAAAAGTTTGTTGCAGCTATTTTTCGGTGCCGCCGTCGTGGTATTGTTTTTAACAAAACAAAAACAACAACGGGCATTACAATGCAGCAGTCGACCCAAACTAAAGGGACACGCCCAGTGCCGGCCCTCCTTTAACCATTGCCCGCCGCAAACGCGCCGAACAAATGAACTCGAATGTCCTTTATATGCGTTCAGTGTTTATTGTGCCATTTTCTATGCTTCTGTGTCCTAGACTCTGCGCTAGAAAACTTGGCAACAATTTGTTGTAGCCGCTGCTTTTGCTGGTATGCCTTCGTTGTTTGCTGGCAAAAAAAAAAAAATACATCTTCAAGGCCTCTTTGCGGGCACCGACTAACATCGATCCGTTTCGCAAGAGCCTTTGGATTAAATTCTACATAATTCATGATACTTCTTGATTCCAATAGATAGAACGTTGAAAGGCTCCAGGCTTTAAGACGACCAAGTAATAGATGAGTTCGTAGAAAAATGGGTAAACAAGTTTTAACTAATGCAGTATAACTGCATTAACTGTTGCAGTGCTGTAATCAGCATTTAAGTATAAAGTATATATCATATTCTTGATCAGTATACTGATTGTCTGATTTTAAGATTTTTGTTTATAGAATCGTAGCGAAATCACATTTTGTTGATATTTTAGGAACATTATTTTAGGTTCAAGATTTTGTACATTCTATATGCAAGATTATTTTTTATCTTTCTTTATTTCATACCACAAAAATCTACAAAGAAGAAGACAAATGTTTAAATCAAGTCGAAAAAATCTAAAAACATTACCCACATTACCATATTAAGATTTCTTTTATTCCTTAAGTAAAACAGTTCCGAATTGGTTCTAGAATTACTTCTGTTTTCATCTGAAATTAAAATTAAATAATATCATTTTAAGTTTTCATCTGGCTCTAATTGGATTTTATTATTGCTACCAAATTAACGCCTATTTGCAACATCAGTGGGACTTCATATGCTACGATATTCTCTTTGCGTAAAGACAACTTTTCACCCCAAATTAGTCACTATTATAGTATGTAGTACTATATGTAGTACTGCCAGAGCCAGTTGGGAATTATACATGTGAAAATAGTAAACAAAAACGATTGAAAATTCGCATTTTAAGAATTTTCGGTGTTATTTAAGCGTTTATTTCAAGATTGGGGAAGATCTCAAATTAAGTTCAGTTTGTTGATGAAAATAACCTGATAAATCTTATATCTGGATTTTTTGGTCTTATACTAGTAAGACTTAAGAATGCATAAAAACTTAAAAGGAGATTTTATTTTTTCCATCAGTGTATTAATATCCGAGTCGATTTAGCCATGTCCGTCTGTCCGACTGATCGCCCGTCCGTTTGTCCGCCTTACCGCCTGTCCGTTAGTCTGTCTATGCAAACTAGTCTTTTAGTTTTTGTGCTATTTGGATAAAGCGTTCCAAACTTTCCATGATATGGCCATTTTTTATGATTTCAAAATGTGGGTTTTAATTTTATAAAAATTTGCATGAAAGCCATATATGTAACGACCGGAAATATGACAGATAATATTATGCAAATTTACAGCCTTTTTGTTGAAACCTATACGGTTTCCTGCGCTTTCTTTTTAAAATGCAAACAAATGTGCTTCGATTTAAGTGAAACGAGTAACTGCCAGAAAAAGTGAGAACGATTTTTTCAAGAACATTGTTTCTCACTTTATCTCGAAGAAGCATTCTTGAAATCGAGACAAATTTCTTTTCCATTTCGTTTATTTTTTCAAGAAAAAGTGACTTGAAATCGAGAAGCAGTTACTCTTAATTCTAAGCTTTTGGGGGGAATCGAGAGAGAAAGAGACCTCCGCTCTTTTGGTTATCTGGACAGTTATTTTTAGATTTGCTGCTGCGAATTCTTCTTCTTTCTTGGCCTGCTTTTGAGAAGAAAAATGCCATCATCGAGAATGTTGACGACGTTTTTCCCCTCATTTTACTAATTTTGATAATCACATTAAAATATGAACTAACTGTTCGAAAGCGTTTAAATAAATAGACGAGGTTCACCGGGGGTTCAACTGAATAAATAAATTAGTTTTAGATATTGTATTTATTGCAATCTAAGCAACAGACGTCTCCTATCTACCAAAATATATTTAGAGACTCAAAGGACTAAAAAACGATTTAAAAGTCGGTAGAGTTATAGGATTCTTAATAAACACAGACGTGAACAGCATCATGCATTCAGACTACTCCTTCATGAGATTTTAGATATACATTACACTTCTACAGTGTTATGTATTGCAAAAATAGCATACCCCTATTTTTCCCCTATTTTAAAAATGTTTTCTTTTTTAGTTTTCAGTCACATCCATCAATTGAATATTTTTCCTGTTTGGCGAGGAGGACATGGATGTCTGCGGATTTTGTTCTTTTTATTTTTTCTGTTTTGTATATAGGCTTTATTAAGCAACTGCAACGCGTCCGCTCTGGCATTATATTGGCAATGCAATCTACCCGCGTGCTTCCCTTTCAGTTGTCGCGGCTTCCTTCCATAGACAAATATTGCACTGCCAGATGCCCTGTGGTGAACCTTCTGCTCTTTCCCCATGCATGGGCACGTATTTTTTAACGCCGCTTTCAACGATCCGTGGGGCCGGACCCCATGCGAGAAGGAGTGCGCCACCCCCATTGCAGCCCTCTTTACACAACATGAAAATGTCGCGGCTTTTGCTTTCGTCTGCACTTATTTCTGCGGACTTTTTATTACTGTACATTTGTGCTGCTGGGCCACTGTCGCTTGACTCTTGTGTTGCTGTTTTTGTTTCTACAGTAGTCAGCTACTGCTACGTCCACACTACGGACGGCGAGTCCGGCTCAGCTATGCTACGGCACCGGTGACGATGGCCAGTTGTTGCCGCGGAGAACCGTTCGGCTTATATTGAAAAATTTGAATGCTAGTAAAAAGTTTTAATTGTCGCCGCCACGGCCGTCACATGTTGGCCTGCATGGTTGGGTCATTTAAAAATGCCGCCGCTGCCTGTTATTGTTAACAATATTTTTCAATACAATTTCCCCTTGATTAAAATATGCAATGCACTTGTTTTCCACCGGGGCAGCCAACTGAGTAATACTTGCTCCATGGCCAATCTTCGCTGGCTTAAATTCGCTTAATGGTAACTGGAGTTTATTTGCTCGAGGCGCGCTTAAATAAATTTATATTTTTCAAATAAATCAGCAGGTCTTATTGCCTCAATAAGTTTTCCCTATCCTGCTCCAGTTTCATGTTTCCAAAATATCTCGCGCTCTTTTAGTTTACTTTGTGCATTTATAATTTACACTCCTCGCCTTGTTATACCCTTGCAGAGGGTATTATAATTTTTCCATGATATTTGCCACGCAGTGAAGGAGGCATCTCCGACCCCATAAAGTATATATATTCTTGATCAGCATCACCAGCCGAGTCGATCTAGCCATATCCGTCTGTTTGTCCGAAATAGTCTTTCAGCTTTTGAGCTATCAGGCTATTATTTTCAGCGTATTCTTATTTCTTTAGCACGCAGTGTATATGTCTTATAGCTGCCATATGAATGTTGGCGAAATTAATGTAAAAAAATTTTAACTTCTCTGTTTTTCAACGTATTTCTATGAATTTTGAGATATAGCCGTTTTATATGGTTCTAGAATTACGGTTTTAATTTCATTAAGATTGGACAACTATATCATATAGCTGCCATAGAAGCGATCGGTTGATTTATATGAAAATGTAAAATTCTACATGTCAAATGTAAAATTTACAAAATTCGATATTTGTTCAACATTACTAAAATGGTTCGATTTTCAATGATCCAATTGCAGACTGCAAGGGTATACCAACTTCGGTTTACCGAAGCTAGCTTTATTTCTTGTTTTTCTTGTTGTTTATCTCCCGGCTTGAAAAGTTCGAACTGGCTAAAAGTTTTTAATGAGCAACGACGTTGGACGTCATCGTCTTAGCCCTCCTCCCCAATCTGCCTCTTCGCCAACGGATTGCACGCAAAATTTCTAGCTGAAATTTGTTGTACATTGCAGCAAAATGCCGGAGTGAAATCGTGACAGCAAGTTGGGTGGCTTAAAGCGTGGGAGCAAACAATTATCAAAAACTTTAAGTTTGTCAAAGAAATTGTATATTTTAATCAAAAGCTTATCCAATTATTTTTGCAGCCAGCAAATTTGGAAAGCGTGATCAAGTGAATTGGTACATTGACACAGTAAAATGGTACATTCCTCTTAAGAATGTATCTCACATAGGATAAAATCTTAAACGAAATAAGAGATAAGCAGTGCCACTATTAGAGAAGAGATATTAATGAAAAAACAAAGTGGCTCTTAAGGAACTTGTTACTTCTTACTTTTAGGTAGCAACTTCACCTTAGTGAATTGGTGTTCAAAAGAAATTTACAATATTATTAAAGCTAAACAAGAAAAAAAAGCTAAAAATTCACGTTTGTGTACCCTTGGTGTCTGCAATTTAATCATTAAAAATCGGTTTTGGTAAACTGAAAAAAAATGCACTTTGTAAATTTGTATAACATTTACCTACACGTGTTACAATTTACATGTAGAATTTTACATTTTCAAATAAATCAACCGATCGCTTCTATGGCAGATATATCCAATCTTAATAAATTCAAAACCGTAATTCTAAAAAAAAAAAACTTATAATTATATTTCCAATAATTTTCCGATCATTCCTATGAAATAAAAAGGTGTTAAAGGATAAAAATTAGGAGTGTGCTAAATAGGGTTAGGGGTTAGGGGTTGTGTGTTTATATTATTCTGTGTTTATATTATTGTCCTTTTAGGGAGGTCCTCAGAGTGAGTTCTCGTCAGTCTGCGCCGGGTTCTGCGAGACGCCAGCCTCCTTGCTAGTACGTTGGAATAAGTAAAGAGCTTGCCCGATAGCTTGTGGCCTGCTGATTAATGACGTCTCGGCTCCGGATATTCTGCGCAGCAGCTTGCTTTGGAACACCCGGATACGACCTATGTTGGTCCTAGCTGCGATTCCGTAGACTTAGATCCCATATCTCTAGGTTTGAGCCAGATCCGTTTATAGATGCGCATCTTGTTGGCAAGGCTAAGTCGGTTTTTGGCCTGGAGGAGTCAGAACATTTTCCTGATCTTGCCTTCAAGGGTGCTTTTAATGATTTTCGTATGTTTTGCGAAAATCAGCCGGACGTACAAGATCACTCCCAGTTACTTGTGATTTCTTATCTGCTCGAGGAGCTCGCCGTACTACACACTACACGCCTGATAGGGAACCTCGGCGAGGCTTGCCTCTTGAAGGAACTGGTGAGGAAGCATCAGCAGTGGTATCCCTTAGCATCCTGTCTGCTGTACACCCTTGGATCATTGGTCGGGATGTATTCTCTCCTAAGGCGCTTTATCAGAAGAAGCAGAGCTTCTTCTTCTGAGAAGTTGACAGCACAAAAGAGACGTCTCGGCACTCGAGGAGCGCAGCCAGAAAAAAGCATGCCCATTTTTCATGATTCAAATCATGCCCTTTGCGTTACTAAACACAAACCGTCGTTCCGAAAATACCGAACTGTTCATAAAAATAGAACTACGGGGTTGAAAATTGAACACCGTTCATTAAAATTTCTGGTCATGACCAAGTCGGGGTCAAGGTATGAACATTTTTTGTATATTACCGGTCAACCGGCGCAGCTAAAATCACGGGATACACGGCGCTGCACAAATGTGCTGGCGGCCAGTGTCACCAGTCACATGCCCATAGGAGAGCACCTGTACACACTGCCCTGCGTGAGCAGGCAGTCGAGGATTCATGCTCTGGAGCTGCTGGGTGCCACGTATGTGAACAGGAAGCGGGACATGGCTGCGGCACTGAACTTTTGCCGCCGAGCACTGGAGGAACGGCCAACGTACGCGACAATGTTTCTTTTTTAAAAAATAAAAAATATATATATATTTTAAAAGAAAAAAAGAAAAAAGAAATATATTTTAAAAGAAAAAGAAGTAAGAAAGCTACAGTCGACTGTGCTCGACTTACGCTTGCGCTTCACACTAAAAATCAATTTAAAATTGTACATATAATATAATAGTCTACTTCGATACTTCTTAAAATAAATCGCCTCTCTAATTAGCTCCCGACCTAAACAATTTAATGTCATACTTAAATATGAATGATACATTTTATAGGAACACATAAAAACCCGCTCGACCGGCGTCAAAAAATGAATTGTTAATTTTTGTCATTTCTTGCTATATTACTTTGTCATTTATTCTGCAGAATGCGCCACCTGTCGGCTACAGCTTGCAACAGCAGTGCCTTAGGGCGGTGTATTAAAATTCTAACCTTATTGCTAATGTCTCCCATGTTTATCATCCGATTTTACTGAAATTTTCAGGAAACGTTCGCTCCATTTTATTTATTTATTGTATCTACTAACTTTAACACGAAAATAACGAATATAATATAAATAAGAATATATATACTTTATGGGGTTGGAGATGCCTCCTTCTGCCTGTTACATACATTCTCGGTTGGCACTAACCCGTAAAAAAAGCCGTATCTATGAAAAAATTGAGGGCGAAGAAGAGAGAGGTGAAACAAGAATTGACAGGCAAGGTAATGCATGGAGTCATCGCAGAACAATGTAAAGCAGTACGCAAGCGTGTTCAAAAGCACAGGGCCCGCCCAGAAACTAAATTTTGGCTGAAGAAGTGACCGATGCAGTATTAATGAAGATTTGGGATCGTAAAGTATTTTATGTTTTCTTACATTTTCACATACATCAAACTCAATGCCAAAACAATCAGTTATCCAAAACAGGGATACAATACAATACAATACAAAAATGGCCTCAATTTGTTAAATTTTCAGTTTTTTCCAATTTTTACATATTTAGCTGAAAATAAACTCGTAACCAAAAATATCAAAAAGGTTTTCATATATTTTTCTTTTGTTTAACCTTTATATTTGGTTGCTCTAACTCTTAAAGTATCTGAGATCTGTTTACCAACACGGACGGACAGACGAACATCGCTAATTCGACTCGGCTGGTGATGCTGATAAAGAATATATTTATGGGGTCGGAGATGTCTTCTTCTGCCTGATTCACTGCACATTTTATCTCCATTCCTTAAAAGTATTCAAAATAGCTCCTCAGCCGCACCAACTAGTTCTTTTAGGATTTCACCATGGAGTTGATCCCAAGTTAAACATTCAAACAAACTTATAATGAAATTCCGTTTTGAAAATGTATTATTTTCTCTCTCTTTAATTCCCCACTCTTTAAAACTTTGACCTAACGCTTACAGTTTAAGGGCGAATTCGCCTTGGTTTAAGAAAAATTGACCAGCAAAACAATGACAATTCGCCCAATTCGGCAGATATTTTAAGTAAAATTCACGCCTTTGTCAACATACATACATACGTGTATGTACAAGTGTAAGCATATATAAAATACTCTTAGCGGCCCTAGAAAGTCTAATAATGTCGCCCCCTAGGAAATCTAAAATTGTCCGAGAAGACTCTAGCATAGGTAACCCCTAGGTGAGATTATACATAAGGAATCTTTAACTTGTACATTAGTGGAAGCCGCTATAAAAAGTCGTGACTTGGCGGTCAGCAGTATACATAAGTCGCCAGTCTGACGGATCTGTATAAGCTACACCTAAGACAGGCGATGTACGCTGCTAACACCACAATGTCAGCTAGTTGTATGGGCCTTGTTCTTACTGCATGCAGGTGATCGTTTGTTATCTTACGCCCGACCAGGACAACTACACCACCTCTGCAGCTGTTGCTCTGATGGTCAGCTCTGTTACACATAAAACCCCCAAGGGGGAAGCATTCCTGGGTGTATAAGCATAATGTCTATGCCATTTCGTGGATTCCTAAGCAGTTCGCACAGAGAAAGTCATTGACAGTTTTTGCCAAGCACTGAGTGGATCCAGTGAGATGGTTAAGAGCAGGGGTCGGCACCCAGACACACACAGTTTTTTAGTGCGTATGTGTGCGAAGCTAAAGACCCGAATAAGAGATCCGAACGATAGGCTTCTTTGCTGCTGCGCGAACCCAGCAATTGTGTATAGGCTACTCGGTAGCTTGTCTGCCCTAGCGGCAGCTGATCATATGCATATACATATACGTAGCCCCGAAGCTTCCCTCCAGTACTCGTCATCAAAGTTTCATCAACAAGTCATCGAAAAAACTTCGATGTTGTTGATGAAGCTTAAAAATAACTTTATTCCTTAGCTGTTACAGAAACGATTTGGCCAAATACAGTGTCTAACATGTAACATGTAATGATGTAATTACTGGACGTGGGTCAACTAATTACTGTACACATTTAGATATAAGTTAAAGTTAAAGTTTTATTTAAAAAATGAATAGGACCAAAAACATTTTTTTATTATTAATACAAATTGTGTGTTTAATGTTTAATAAAGCCCAAATTGCAGAGGATGTCATATATATTGAGTACACCTTTTTGTAAATATCTGTGGGTATCATGTTTGGCATATTAAAAACGGATGTAGGAAATTTACTTCATTCTCTATGGGCGGGCATCCTTTTTGGCGAAGTGCGAACTGCATTTGCTTCAAACTGCAGGTCAAGTGGCAGCCAAAGCAACGCCGAAAGCCGTAACGCAAGCACATGGCCTAAACAAACCTCTCCGCTCGCACGTGGCTGCTCTTTTGAGCTTAGCAGTTTAGCACACTCACTGCTGCGCATGCGCAGAGAGCAAGGGGTGGTGGGCCCACGGTCCTGGGAGGAACAATTATTACTGCACTTTTGGTCCCAAACCACCACGGGCTGAGCCCCGTATTCGGCCGACGCTTCACAGAAAGTTACGGAATTTGTCCAAGTTGACGGCGGCGTCTTTGCTCGGTGGAAGCGTGCAAATCTGTCAACAAATTGGCGGCGATTAGGCGCCAACTGTTCGCTCCCATCCGTGAGACAGTGCCACTCCCTCGGCGGCAGGTGGTCAAGTGGGAAGGTGGGCAGGCGGGCAAATGGAGGCCCTGTCAAAAGCCAGCCGGCCGGTTTGTCGGTCAACAATTTAGACATAATTTGAAAGCGTCGCTCCGTTCCACACGCAATGCGTCGACCTCGACATAACCGTCGCTTACGCAATGGGCCCACATCCAAATTATGCATAATGGGGCAGTGGGGAGAGTGGGTCCCAGGTAAGCCGTCGCGTCCCCCATAAATTGGCATTAGTTTTGGGCGCGTTGGGCATTTTTGTGTGCAGTGTCGCCGATGGCAGCCATCGGCAGCCTAATAACCTTTACGCGTGTTTGCATGTCACTCTAGCATCGAATTTGATGGAAAATACGTACGAAAAACTCTTCCGCCCGCTGCACTACAGGGTTTTATAAAAAAATTGTTTAAAAAGTGGATGAGTGGTATAAGCAAAGAGATTGCGAGCGGCGAATTCGATTAAAAATTACACCCATCGACTGAACCAATCGCTTTGATCACACACTGGGCTCAAAACCAATGCAATCTACAGGCGGTTTATTCAGGATAGTTATTTCAGCTCCAGGCAACGGGCCGAGTTTTCCGCATTATTCAGATTACACATTGGGTGCTAGTGTTATTTATCAACCGCAATACACAGCCATCAAGTTATGATGAACTACAAAGTGTGACGACTTCATATGTAAACCAGTGTTCCGTGCTAGGCAATGTGTGATGGGTGCTTACTAAGGTGTATTTATTTAACCAGGCTTGGGATTTGCGATACTCTGATAACCACAGAAGAGGCCACTAAGAAGAAATATAAACTCGAATTGAAATATTATATTTTGTTGTTAATCTGTTTATTTGGTCTAGCCAGCATTATGCATTTGTTTGCCCATTACGGGGCCTCTCATCTAACTGACAGATCAAAACACTGAATATACATCCGGTTATATTATGGTATTTTGTGCGTGTTCCAGGGCGTCACTTCTCGGGCACATTGCACTGCTGGCAGCTCTCCATCTGGGCCGTATAGTCCTCGATCTGGATGGTCGTCTCAAAGAAGTTGTAGCGCAAGTGAACCGCCGAGGTGGCTGCATCCAGGATCTGCTTCGGATTGGCATTAGTGGCTGTGTGGCAAAACGGAGAGGGGAGAAGGAAACGATTAAGCGGTATCGGAAGGGTAGCATTAATGGGGGCCAAGCCAACTCCACTTCTCCTTCTCCCTGGCTCGCTCTATCAAAATTGTCCACGCTTAAAAAGCCATTTCAAAAATAATTAAGCTAATTGCTCACTGTCTGCCCATGGACATGGCCACGGAGCAGGGCCAGCAGCGCAGTGGGAAAACAGCTTAAAACAACAACAAATCCATTGGGATAATTACCATCCATGCCCAAAAGCGCGCCCCTACACTCTCGCACACACACAAGGCCCAGGAAAACACATGCATCAAGCGCACACTCAGAACAACACATGTCCACAAATTTAGAAATTCGCTCTGAAATTTTACACACACTGTTCAATTTTAAAAATCTATAAAAGGTAAACACTATTTGACATTATATTGGGCAGGTCACTTTTTCCAGGGACCGTAAATAAAAGTTATGATTTAATAAAAATCAAAGGTCTAAAAATCGTCAAGGAAGTGCGGGAAAAATACACATATGGTATTTTATACGGGGAAATTACAAATAGAATAAATTTTATTTTCAGATTTTTTAAATAAATGACAATTTTAACTCTTAAAAGTGATTTTAAAAATAAAAATCAAATATAATATTTATATTTTCATTTTTATTTAAAAATAAAAAATGACTTGTATTTGTATTATAAAAATCAAACAATAAGAGTTTTTTTTTATTTTTATATAATATAATTAAAATCAAATTGGAATATCACGTTAACGGAAGATCCAACGGAATATATCGACCTATATATATGACCTACTCTTCAATACCTTTTTAGTTGATGTATAATGCGTACGTATCCAAGGACCTCAACTTGCTTCATTGCGATTTTGGGGTGGGTAAGTTGGCTATATATATGCTCAATAAATATATCAACGGAAAGGTATTGAAGAGTAGAATATATACATATATATAGATCTATACATTCTGTATGATCTTCCGTTCAAGAGATATTCCAATTTGATTTTAATGTTTCATTTTTATAATAAAAATCAAAAATAACTTTTATTTTTTTATTTAGCTTTTCGTTTTGATTTTTAAATAAAAATTAAAATATAATTATTATATTTGACTTTAATTTTTAAAATCAATTTTAAGATTTATACTTGATTTGTATAACTAAAATTAAAAAATAACTTTTATTTTTTGATTTTTATAATAAAACTTATAATAATTACGATCCCTGCTTTTTACTTATCGGAGGGTTGAGGTTAATATTTTAGTATTTCTGTTAAATCAATTGTATAAATTATAAGCAGGGATTTCTTAAGTTCAAAAAATAGTTTATTGAATTCTGAAACTAATATTATTGTAAGTGGGTTCAAGAGTTTAAATCAAATTTCTATTTTTAAGGCAATTTGTGTTCTGAGTGCATAGGCCACCCACCGACCTTTCTGGTCTGATTCGGTTTGGTCTGGTCCGTTGGAGCCCGGGGCGCTACTTACCAATGGCCAAATGCGCAGATAGCGCCACTTTATTAATGCTCAACGCCCAGATCCGCAGGTTGTGCACCCGCTCGACGCCCTCGATGCCTTGAAATATCTGAAGCACTTCGGCGTAGTGCATGTAGTTGGGTGTTCCCTCCATCAGAACCTGGATAGCAAGCAAACGAAATTAAACAGATTTGCTGAAATAATGTCAGTTTTTGCGATTGGTCAGCATTAAATAATACAAAAACCATTCATTTGAACGCATAAGTGTTCTTCTTAGCCTAATCGGAAATCATAAATGCAATTAGATCCGATTTCCCATGGATGTTGTTGTGCCAGACGAGCTACAGCTCAACGACTTCATTAGACTTTGTGGCTGAGATACAATTATTGTTATTAAACAAACTAAAAGGTATTCGTTTGGTAATGGAAATAAGTGATTGTAATTGTAAGGATTAGGAACAAAGAAATGTTACATACATGATGGCTATTTTGTCATAATGCTCAGTGAAAGCAAATCTAAGCTAAAGACGGCTCCAAAACGTGTAATTAAAAATAAAACATACTTTTCATTTTACGTCTTAATCAGTGGAAATCGCCATGGATTAAAATTTAAATTAATTTTAAAATCACCCCTAAATATGTTCTGGAAATACGAGGGCTGCTCTTCTCTCTCCCCACTTGTTTCACTCACCAGAAGAGCATCCTTCATGATCGTAAATGTGGTGAACAGGACAATGATGGAGAACACAAACGTGCAAATGGGATCAACAATGGCGTACTCCGGCCAAAAGTAGATCACGCCGGCGGCGACAAAGACTCCCACACTCTGGATGACATCGCCAATCACATGGATGAAGGCTGCGCGGACGTTCATGTTGACGGCCTCGCGACCTGCCGACCCGCCATGGTGATGTGAGCCCGGTGCGGTCTCGGCCAGCACGGCCGCAATTTCCAAATCCAACGTCGGATCTACCAGCTTGGCATTCTGGTAGGAGAAGGTTGGCAGTCCGCTGCCCGGCAACTCGGCGTTCTCAGGGGCGAAGGCCACGCCGCCCTCAATGCGCTGGGTGGGCGAGGCGGAGCAAGGCGTGGACGTGGCATTGGCATGGGACGAGATGGCGGACTTCTGCCCCTCCTTTCCCTTCTGCTTTCTCTTGGTCGGGCCACCGTGGCTGTGGCCATGTGCTACTCCGCCCATGCCATGCGAGTGGCCGTGCTGCAGCTGGACGCCCATTCTGTCCAGAGCGATTTCGAAATAGAAATTGAAAACGTTATCACAAATATTTAATATGCTTGAAAATGTTGCAAGCTATGTTGTGCCGGCCAACTCCCAAAAATCCGTCCCTGTCTGGGCCACGTTAGCCTGGCCACAGTATGAAAACAAAAACGCACCCAAATGCTTTTTGGCTGCTTTATTTGCTGGCGGAAGCCCTGCAACGGAATGCGGGCAACGCTTTTGCATTGTTTGGCATTTTATTTCAGCATTTTAATGTCCAACAACAGTCGCACCGCACAGTCAAACAAACACACTTAGGTCACGAGCAGCAGTGGGTCCGAGATGTGAAAAAATCGTAAACCAAATGAAGTACAGAAATTTAAACCCCAGCAGGTAAGGATATATTTCACTTTAGATTTTCCCCATTTTATCGTTAACAATTTATTTAGACCTGGTAGCCTTAGGGTAACTGCACTTACTGCCAAAGTGCCTTATAGCTATCTGACAGATAGTATCTGTCCGGAAAACATAATCACCAGATAAACAAATCGTAGAGAAAATTCGGCTTTTTGCGCTCCTGAAAATGTATCGGAAGTTTATTTTCGATGTTTCCTACAAGGCACTGAATTGCTCTGTAAGGTGCACCCACACAGTTCCTTTTGTTATAGCAACCACTCAAAACAGCTGTTAGTCTCTCTTTGTTCACTTGGCTATCGGAAATCAGCTGGTTTTTTTCCGAGCCGGAAAAGATTTGACAGGGACTGTGTATTCCGGCTAAAGTTAGCTCTCACATTTACACTATGAAGAAATATCATTAGCCTTAAGTTTTAATGGCCGCTACATTTTGACAGGCATTGTAGAAATAGGTCCCAAGAATACAAAGATATTAAAATGGACAATTGAATCAATTCGATATAGATAGTCCGTCCAGAGATATCACGGAAATCAATTTCGCCTTCCCAGCGAATTTGGAAAGAAATAAGCAGAACCACAGCTTCAAAATAAGAGATATCTTAGATAGCATTTATTCAATATACTTTTATTATCAAATCCCAAAGAATTATGAAGAATTTTGTATAGCTAGGTTTGAAAAATATCTAGGAACTACATTAAAAACTCACTAACTAACTAACCCTCTGCAATTTCAAATATAAGCTAAAAGCTTTTCAGATAAATACAAGTCTTTACCAGACTATATTGGCTAAGAACTTACTTCCATAAATCAGTTACTTTTTCCTCATTATAAGTAAGTTTAGGCACTGCACAGTGTGCTCTCCACCACGATTCTGCCAGGCCACCTCCTCGTCCTTCTGGGTTCCGTGTTCACCGTTTTGCTGCTCTGTGCACCGGAAGGTGTGTGCGAGTTCTGTGCGAGGGATCCTGCGAACAGACCGACCATCCAAACTAACCGCTCCTGTCCGATTCCGACCCTATGCCCATCTGGGCTGCTCCAGTTCAGTACGTCCGGACACATTGCCGCATGCAAATACAAATGTATTGTCGAAAATGGCAACCAGTTGACCAGGCCGCCCCCAACAGACCGGCTCTTAGCTCACGGCATGCATCAGGCAGTTAATAGCTCGGCACATTGACTTTTTATTCATTTTAAATGCTCTGACATTGCAGATTTATGGGTTTTCTATTTGGGGAAAAAGGCCATGGTCGACCAACGGACATACCAATGGACAGAGTCCGAAACCGATTGCTTCTCCGTCGCCGCCGGCTGCACTTAGCCGGATTTTTGGGGAAACAATGCAGTGCCGGGCATCAATAAATAAAGTCGCATAAATTACGCACAACCATTGGCAGGGCCAAACACAAAGCGCAAAGCTAGCAGCCGCGGAACGTTCCAGTTAACCATCCGTTGAGACCGGACCAAACCGCCGAAACTATCCTGCAACGAAGCCGATTTGAGGCTAATTGACGTAGTGTCATTTATTAACCAAAGCCATTTCAACGTTGCCAGCTTCGCCATTTGAAAGGTCTCAGACGTGATAGTCAGCAGATCAAAAACATCGGTAAAAAAAAAAAAAAAAAATATTGATGTTTGTATACCAGGCTATAACCGTGCTAAACGAAAATGTATGTAACAACAAGAAGAATAGATCACCGACCCCATAAAGTATATATATTATTGATCAGAACCATTAAGCGACCCTATTTAACCATGTCCATCTGTCCGTCCGTATGAAAGTAGATCTCTGAAACAATAAGAGCTATAGCTACTAAATCTAGAGATATTCTAATCAAGTTTTTTCCAACACCCACTACCGTCCCTACAAATCATGAAAAACAAACCATAATAAAACTACAGTCTTGAGTACGATAAAACCAAAATAGATTTAGATTAAAAATATTTGTGCGGACGTGTTTCAAAAATGGAAGTCAATGAAGTTGCAATATTCAATTTCCAACTCGCACTCACCTCAGATGGTAAGCCGAGTCTGGAACAGTGGTTTTGAGCTGAGTCGATCAAAATAAATATTTCAAATGTGGTTTGGTTGCACTTTCTCGATATATTTAAAACTTTGTTTTTAAAGTCGATCGGAGAAATCGTTTTTGAGCTTCTTGGGAAGATGCACGCTTAAGGTCAATCGGCTTGGTCTAACGCCAATGCACCTTTAGTAGTGTCATAATGCCCTAAATTTCCTAAAACTTGTAACTTACAACAAATTTACAGATTTCTATAATTATGAATTCATAATATTCCCTATTCCGAACAATTTTCTTTACAATAGAGCGGCTCATTAACTGAAACTTCCGGACTTGAACATTATTCATCACGTCACATTTTCGAGAAATCTTAAAGTTTAAGAGCTTTTTTAAAAATTTTCCCCTGTGGGCTTAATAATAATAATTAATAATTAATACTTTAAGAAAAATATTTTTGTACTAGTGTATCTTGTACTTATGTAACTGAGTTTCGTGATTACGTAATATATAGACAGACCATCTTGTGGTTTGATATAGGTATAGCTGAAACCATTAACTAATCCAACAACCAATTTTGGACATATAGTTAACCAAGCGAATAAAACAAATTAATACGTTTCATACATTTTCTGGGTGTTTAAAAAAGTATCGCATTTATTTGGGCTGATAGAATATTCATCTACGCAGAGCGTATTATTCTTAGATCACGGAATGCATCAAAGCCGAAAACTGTTTGGACTGATATTGAATAGGCAAGGGCTGTCCTTGATATTAAAGTATTTATCGCTATATGTTACAAAACCCTAAGTTAAATCAAGACAAGCAACTAAACTACATTTTGGTGGATTTTCATCCTTTTCGCTGTGAATTATTTAGACACACCACTAGTCAAATAAATACCAACAGTCGGTTGTAAAATGCGCGTTAAGATGAGCGCAATAAACGTGCCTCGTGTCCTTATCCTGGGACTTGGCGATGGTCCTGCTCCACGCCCGACAGCTTAACGAGCTGCTCATCCGGACGACAGTACGGAACGGAGCGAGACCAGGACCAAAGGCTCCAGGCATGACCCGAGACGTCCTTAGTGGCTGCAAATCCTGGCAATAGTCACATACGCGACCAAAGCTAAAGCCACGCCAAGGCGAGCTGAGTCAAGATATTCGCTAATATTTATGTTCCTGTCAATTAAATCAGGACATGGCATATACGCTGCCAGGAAAAGCTCCCAACTCTACACCAGTTCCTTGGATCGCTACTGGACCCCACCTCCTAGGTCCTGGATCCCGGGTCATGGGTCCGGGGTCCTGGGCCCCGAGTGCTGGTGTTGTCATGGCTGCTGTCGTTTGTTGGCCACTAACGAGGCGAGTAAAGATGCCGCAAAATCAAGGGGAAATGCTTCATTGCACGCTACAAATTACAGCGACGCAGTTGAAACAACAATGCCGGGCTAGCGGGGAATCCAGAGGAGAATCGCTGCTGATGGTGGAGGAATGTCGCTCACATTGGCATTTTTTGCGCTCGAGGACACACAAGCCCATGGCAGAAGAGCGAAACGAGGATAGGAATGGGTGAAGTGGCAGTGGCCACGGGTAATGCCTCGCAATCGGATGTTCAAAGTCAAAAAGCGTATGTGCTCTGCATGGAATCCCTGGAACCAACATGGACCACCAGCACTGACCACACTGGTTGGGCTAGATAAAGACGGAGGTAGCTACCTAGTGATGGTGTAATACCTTATGCGTTTTTGAGAGACGCGGACATTGCATGGCTAATAATGATTATAAAACGAATACTTAAAATTTATAAAGAATCATTTTTAATATTATAAATTAGAATTAATTAAATAAGGAATTATTAAAGTAAATCAAAAGCACTCCAGAAGGACTAATTCAAAAAAAAATTGAGTTATCGGAATTAGAAACATTGGAGTCTGGTTCGAAGACAAAACGCTTGAAAATTTTTTAATGGATTCAGGAAATGCAAGGAGAAAATTAAGTAAGAAACCAGAGGCCCTGGGAGAGTTTGGCCTCCGCAACAGAAGCTGATTTTGCATTACTACCTCCCACGACTGGAGCAAGATCTCTGCTACTCCGTACAATTTATTTAGTGCCCATCAACGCCTTGCTCCACACGAAGCTATAGCAGGCACCGCGTCCCCCCATTCATTCCCGTTCATATTTATTCGCTCCTTGTGTTTATTTTCTGACGTCTCCTGTTTTTTGCTGTTTGACAAATTATGGCCACATTTGGCTTGGTAGCTTCTCGGTGCTGAACTGGCTAGACCACCATCGTGGAGTCTGAAGAGATTGAAAATGAAATTGAGTTTCAAGCTTTTGGCCAGTTTCGGCCTCAAGAGGATGGTGGGAAGGAGAACACTGAGGAGGGACGAATAGGCTCAATATCTACATTGTGAGCACTAAAAACCGGCAAATAAAAATATATATCCTGTGCCGGAAGCAATACATAAGGAAATGTATGGAAAATTAAGAGCGAACTGCAGACGGTTTCAGCCACCTAAAACAAATAAAAGCTATCACCCAAAGAAAATAAAAAAATATATTTATATATATTCATAAATATTTCGATCAGTTTTTAATTTGCATATTGTATTTGAAATACGAGTCTTTAACATAAATGCAATAGGTCTTCAATTAAATTAGTACACAGAAAGATCTGTGACGATAAAAATTCAACCAAAATTCAGCAACAAAAAAAACACACAAACTTAGTTCAGTCAAATGTTCCGTGCAGTCCCAAAATCCTACAGCAAAATACCCGCACCGCAGTTGTACTGCAACTCAACCCACAAGAGTTGCTTGATTCAACCTACACATTTTTTTCTGTGCAGATTTCAATATAGTAGTTTTCCATTTCTAACCACAATCGTACCTCCGCTTGAGCCAAATGTATATAATTGCTTTAAAGAAAAAATCCGCTGTGTATTCATCCATCTGTCGTAACTGCCATTCTCATTCACATAGCTAAGCCCCTCCATCTCCACACTCTGGTTGTAATTACTTTAGCATTTCTCCACCCCCCAACTCTCTGCTTTCCCACCAGAATAAACCTCTCATATTTCACTGGCATTTGCTCTCGCTAATGTCCCATTTGCAGTTTAAGGTCAGGCAATTTGAGAGTTCGAGTGTACGTTTCGTATACAGTAAAACCTCGACATTATGGCTAGTCTTTTGGCTTATATTAATTTTTTACATTCTGTGATTATTATTATATAATTTCACTTTTTAATTTAATTATAAAACAGAGGTAGAAGATTTTGTAAATAAGAAACTTCACCATAATTCGCCTCTGTCCGGCGCAATTCACCAAAGAAGGGAGGAAGCCATGACGAGTTACTTCTTATTTTCGTTTTTAAATTCCTTCGACCTACAATGGCAGCCAACTCAGTATAGCGATAGAAAAAATTTTTAAATATAAAATAATTGCAATTCCTTGGTTGTTATGGAAAGCACTTTTTCATATAAATTTGTACTTTCAAATTTTAGGAAAAAGTGCCTACAATCTAGATCAGCAATATGCTCAGAGCTTGGTTTAGATCTTTTTGGCTTATTGGTCATTTTGGTTTTACTGGGAAACATTTACTAGATTTTATTTATAAGGTATATAAGTACATATATCCAAAAACGTATTTATTTAAAAATGATCACACCAAGAGGTCCGAGTCGATGTTCTTCGGGTGGCATATCACAGTATTTCTGTTATTTAACTCCCCTTCCATGCTCCCAGATCTTGCTTCGTTTGCTTCGCCGCTGCTTTTGCACTGCCCCAACTGGCGCTTAAAACGATGTGAAGTCGGCGGACGTCGTTACCACCACTCAAAAGTTAACCCAACAACAACTACAGCCACACAAAAAGCGAGCCGGAAACTTCTGTGCGTGCGCATGTGTTTGAGTGTGTTTCTGTGCTATATTCGTCATTGTGCTAATTGAACTAAAAACTGGCGAAAAATAAAATCCAGAAAGCGCTCAACAACTAAATGAAACTAAGGAAAAAGCCTTCAATAGCAAAATAGTTCTAACTGGCCGCAAAGTAGTTGCCGAGGCGCATAGCGGCAAAAGGTGACAATTTTATTCTATTGTTCGATTACAGGTAAACGCTACACGGAGAGAAACAGTTTATCTAAGAGGTCCTTACATTTTCCAGTTCAATTCTTTAACTGTAGGTAGAAGCTTTATTAAAAAACAAATTGTAAAAAATGTAAACGTAACACCAGGATCTAGTACTTGACTAAATTCCATTAAAATAAGATATTATTATTATTTATCAGAAGAACAAATAATCTAGACACTGAAAAAAAGTTTATAAATACGGACTTAATCGGATTCGAAAACTAAAACCGGTTTAACAGAATTATCCTCTTTTGAGATCATCGTTGACTTGAAGTGTATAGTAGACCTGCAGGTGCAAGGAGGAGGAAGCAGGAGCATTGACTCGACTTAACTTCCTACTTTTATGGCAGCTTCCGAAGATGCCCCTAACCACGGTCCTCTTTCGCCCACCTGCCCCGCCACTGGCCATCTTCTCCTTGGCTTGGCCACATCCCTAAGCCAGCAGAGTTGCTTCTGCTGCACGTTTTTCACAATCAATTCACGTAATCAAACAATTCAAGTGGCAAACACTGAAAATGCCAACGTCAACTGGAAAATTTTTACTCTACCCGCTCAACTGCCAACAACAAGAGCAACTCTAGTGCTGGAAAAGAGGTAAACGGGGGGCTGGGGTCGAATAGGGAACGTTGGAAAACTTGTGTGTGAGCTCGGCATTGAACGTTGCGATTTATGCGCCAAAAACTATGCTTCGACAGCCACATGAATGAGCATCTATGGGGACGCGGAACAGGGACTGGCGGATGGAGAGTGGCGTTCAGCACGGAGAGAAGGGGAAGACGTTTGCACGTGCTGCACTCAACGAAATCAAAACAATAGCAACGATTAGGAAATTAGAAAGCGAACAGGGAATGCTCTACTCAGCCCATTCATATTTAAAAGTTAATTATTTAAGATACACCTTAAGTTAATGGTAAGCCAAAAACATAATAAATGTAACATAAAAACATCTACTTTATATTAGTTAAGGTCTAATGTGGAGGTAATTTAATATTTGCTCTAGTCTGTAATGCATAAAAATTCCTATAATAAGTTTAAGTTTCTAGCTCAAACTATTGCGACCAAGCCGACCAAAAAATATGTACACTTTTTCGGAAATTTCAATTCTTTGCTAACTGTAAGATCAAAATTGAATTTAATATGGCGTTAAATTTGTCAATATCTATTTATTTTTAGCATCAAAGTGCTCAAAGTGAAATTAAATCCAATGGCTAGACCCCTTCGGTTTGAGCAATATTAAAACGCTCTGCGATGGCGAGTTACCCCGTACCGCCTAGAGAATTCTCCACCTTTGCGGATAGCCAACACAAACACAAGCAACTCCTCGTCGCCATCGCTTTTGGCCTTTGTTAACGCTGACAGAAAAATAATAAAAAAAAATAAAATTGAATCGAAAAGAAATTCTAAACTTGTGGAAAAAGTTGTCGCTAAAATGTGGAGAAAGTTGCCGCAACAACTGGCGGATACGTAGGTGAATGCCAACCAAAACCGGCAACGGAACCGGGAATGGGAATGGGCATCAAGCCCGAGCATGGGATCGAGAGACATAGGTACCACAAAGTTGACCCATTTGCTGCCCCATGCCCTGGACAAGTTGATTGCGGCAATTGCAATTGGAAAACTGCCCAGGGGAAAACCAGAAAACTTTGCAAGCACGCGGGAATCAGACAGAAAGTCGAACAGCGGAGTAGATATCCAGACAGCTTGCAATCAAAGATCTGCATATAGACAGCAATACTTACATGACATTAACCAATATGGCTAGGCCCGAAGTGATCAGCATGATTTTGGCGTTCACTTCGTAGTCTCCGTTAATGAGCCGTCCGATGGCCAACCAAACCAGAATTCCTGTGATAACCCAGATCATGAATACAGAGGCCAAGGCGCCGATGACCTCTGCCCGATACCATCCAAAGGACATCCTGTTAAAGACAAAAAGGAAGTACGTTGTTAGTCATTAGATCGATATGAACAAGGTGTAGCCATTGGAATGCGCGTGAACGCTAAACACATTGATACAGTGCTTATAAGAATTATGAGACACCTTGAAAATTTTAGTTTCGACCCTCGTAGGAGAATGGGGGAGCATAATTCAACAACATCAAGTACGAGGTGTGTTAAAAATTATTAACTTGCCGTTAATAATTCCTTATTGACCGTTCTACCCTGTGGTAAGAACTCATGATGCACCACGCCCCTGTAATCGAAGAAAACTGTCAGCAAAACTTTCACATTCGACCGAACTTGGCTCTTCGTCGTTCACATCTTCTCGGCCTTCTGAGAACATTTTGTACCACCAATAAACGTTGCTTCGGTCCAAGGTAGCTTCTCCGTATGCCACAGTCAACATTTGGAATGCATCTGCGTACTTAATTTTGTTTTACACACAGGTTCATTGATCAATTTTTTTTGAATAGGTAAAAATCGAAGACGATCCAAAACACGTGCAAGCAAAGCAGCTGTCAACAATTAAGTGAACATTCAAAATGGCCGAGCTTGTCCAGACGCAATAATTGAAATGTGTCTTATAATTATGATAAGCTTTTAAGGCATGACAAAAAACGCTTTTTTATCGCTACTAGAAAACGCGAGATGCAATCAGAGATATGAACATCAGCTTTTAGGCAGAATTCATAAAGTTTAGAAAAAACTGATTTCAATGCATTTAAATTTAAAAAATGGCATTTATTAATTTGTGTTTCGATGTCAGTATACTTTTAGTATATTGTAGTATATGGGCAAATCCCACGTGTCGCACGCTACATTCGCACGATTTTAGCTAATGAAAATCAATTTTTGGGTTTTTTTTTAAAGACTTACCGTAAACTTTTGTTATTTGTTTAGAGTGAATTGAGAGTACTTTCGGAGGGTATAAGGTTCAATTTCACTGGAGTCACTGTTTTGAAAATAATTGATAAAATTGTGACGTGTCGCACGCTACACAAAGTGGAAGTTAGTTTCAAAATTTTCATTTCAAACGCAATTTTTAGCGAATTATGCAAAATGAACCCTATGAAAGTTAATATCCTAAAGAAAGTTAAGAATATTAGAAGACTAAAACCGATCGTTTGATCTTAATAATGTTTACGGATTTTTAGAAAAGCCGTAAACCTATTGTGTCGCACGCTACGTGTTGCACGCTACACTTATTCCACTGGCATTAACATAAGACAAAAATATTTTTATTTAAACAAAACATTATTTATTATATTCATAAATGTGCTTAACAATTATTTTTATATATTATGTATTTATTAACAGTTTTTATTCATAACAATATATAATATATAAAGAAATGTTCAATGTTTACAAATTAATTTTCTTAATTTTTGAGTCTGCCATAAACGCCATTAACAATGCATTCTCCTCATATGGTGCAAAATAATAATTGCTTTTAATTCCCGGTATGCTCGATACGTGAGCCCATCTCTCCAGCAGATAACTTGTGGTATTTCAAATGTAAGTGCTACTTACATACAACATGTAAATGCTAGGTATATTTTTCCTGGCCAATTTGAAGAAGTCATGGGCATTTATGTATTTAATCTTCAAATTTGATGCTCTTCTTATCAGTACGAGAATAAGCAAGCAAAGTGAGAAGAAAAAAAAATACGGTTTTTGGGTAGAATTGAAAAAGTGTCGCACGCTACAAGCATAAATGTGCAAAAAAATATATATTCATGTAAATACATAATTTTAATTTTTTATGTATATTAAAGTACTATATAGTTATGATTTAAAAATTAAGTGGAATCAAAAAAAAAAAAAAAATCAGACTAGCTATATAAAAAAAAACGGTTTTTTCGTGTCGCACGCTACAGCGATTGGTCGCTGGTGGACTGTTTCTGGGATTTGCCCATATGGTCCATGGTCTTTAATAATCAAATTAGCTTGTATTCCCTTTTACAAGGTATACTAATTTTGTCCGAAGATAGAAAAGCATTTTCCAACTGTATAAGGTATATATGTAAATATATATATGTTCAGCATCATTAGCCGAGTCTATTATCTTCGAAATTGGTTGATTATATCTTAAAGCTGTCATAGGAACGGTTGAGGTCAAACGAAAAGCTGCAATGTTCACGAAGTTAGCTTCCCTTTTTGTTTAAGTTTAAATAACTCCTTGATTTGTACGAATCGAGTTAATTGCGACATTTAGGTTGGAAATATATTTACTTATGTGATCACAAAATGTTTTTAATGAATGTAAAACTTAAAAAACTCTTGTTTATCGACCAAAAACTACTTTAGAAAAAAATTGTTTTCTAATAAGCTAAGGGATCGGTGTCAGATTTTGATGAGTTTCATTATACCCAAGATATTTGCAACGCAGTGAAGGAGGCATCTCCGACCCCATAAAGTATATATATTCTTGATCAGCATCACCAGCCGAGTCGATCTAGCCATGTCCGTCTGTCTGTCCGTCTGTCTGTATGTCGGTTTCTACCTAGTCTCTCAGTTTTTGAGCTCTTGAGCTGAAAGTTTCAGCATAGTCTTATTTCTTTAGCACGCAGTATATATGTCGGAACAGACGTAGAAGCCAGATCCAATATATATGTATATATATGTAAAGTACAGTCGGTGTTATCGATGGTTGCGACCGTCCCTGACAGCCGATAGATATACGATAGTAGCACGAGGAGTCTCTAGGGCCAAGCATTGGGAGTCACTAGCGAAAATTAGCGTCGGAGAGAAAAACAAGGCAGAAGCATAAGTGGAAGCGGTACGAGAAAAGAAGCAAACAAAGTCGTCAAGTTGGAGTCCAGTTGTCAAGTAATAGAAGTAGTCGTCGAGGGATCAAGTCCGAGCATAACAGTCGGTGCGTCGGAGGGTCAGATCGTCGTTCAAGTCGTCAAGTAGCAGCAGTCGTCCGTGGAAGCTAGAAGTCGCCAATAAGCCAATCCCGTTGCAGTCGCCATTGCGCCGTTCTTTACGTAATATTTGTAATATCTAACATTCATTAATAATAAACAGGCTTTAATGCCTTACATTTGGGGGCTCGTCCCGGTCTTAAGCCTTACATCTGAGGCTTGATCCGGTAAATTTCGTTGGATACGCCAAACATAATCTGTGGCCGTTAGTTGTGAAATTCGAAGCGTCACAACGTCGTCAGGTGAGAGCGAATACATGAGCATGAGCGACGACGAACGAGAGAAAGAGAAAGAGAGAACGCATGCACTAACACGATCGCAAACTCGCTACGTAAGGGAAGGCGCCGTTGGAGGTAAAGAAGAAAAGCGAAAGATAAAACGAAACGAAGTGGAAATACAAAGTCAGGAAGAGATGAGTAACGAGAGTCTTCAACAAATAATTCAGCTACTAACGCTGAAAATACAAGCGGACGAAGCCACTGACAGGGAGCGAAATAGAACAACAATTTCGGCTGAAAATTTCGCAAATGTGGTTCCGGACTTCGACGGAGAGAGCATTGCTGTGGAAAAGTGGTTCAGTAACTTTGAACAAAATGCCGAAGCATATGGCCTGAGTGAGCAGCAGAAATATGTACAAGCGCGCGGAAAGATAACAAAGCTGGCCAAACTGTACTTAGATTCGGAAGTAGTTAATACGTTTGCACAGCTAAAAAATGTGTTAATTGGAGAATTTAAGCGTACAATGAGAAGTGCCGATTTACATGCCAAACTGGGAGAGAGAAA
>VNJO01009096.1:0-70019 GCA_008042535.1 Drosophila tani | reverse complement strand
ACTTCTTCTTTTTGAGCGTCCTGGCCCGCATCTGGCGCTGGATGTCCGATTTTAATTTGTTCAGCTCTTTAACGGTGAGCCCCTCTAACCACTCTGGATCATAAATTTTTAAATTGCATTCAAGAGATAAACAAGAAATTAAATTAATTTAAAGAGACTGGAACTACAAGTTTTTAAAAGTAAAGGGAAAATAATTAAAGACAGTTTTTCAAATTGGCAAATATTTACAGGATACATTTTAAGAATCAGTAATAAATTAATAATGGTTAGAAACTTTTATAAAAATATTTTAAAATGATGACTCAGTTGAATCTTGTAAGTTTTAAGTAAGCAGAAATAATTAGCTAACCCTAATATATATTTTCTTATTTATTAGTTGATTTTGGGGTAACCCCGCTCAATAAAATATATCTATATACCTTAAAAATACAAAAAAGGCACACAAATCCCCTATCAATTCCCAGAAAAGTTGTTAAGCGGCTTACCTAACCCCTTTATCTTACTTTTTACCAACTCTTTTCAATTATATATTTTTGCTATATTTCTTATTTAAGTGTCCGCCTACTCATGCGGTAATTTTTTAATGAATTTATTGCTTTTTAGTCACCTAAATGAACAACTGGTCACAATGCCAGAGTGATTCATTATATACAATACGATTTATGAAGTCATAAAGCATTTGTTTTGCATTATTTCAGACAGAGAAACACGTGTCGATTCACTTTCATGTGCTGTTTAGGTTCCCACATATAAAATTTAATTATTCCACGACTCGTTGATATAGATATAGCTGTATGGATTTCCTTAGCTAAATACAGTAGAATATGGTGTGCGATTTTTTCCCCAGAAATATTATGTAAATGTTTGTTTTGCTATTTCAATTTTGTCATAAATCAAAACGTGGAGCACTAAGCGCAGTGAAATTTGAGCGAGAAACCTAATGCAGAGGGAAAAAATGTCTAAAACTTTGAAATTTAATAAGATTTCTTTTGGTTTTCATTAAAGGAAGTTTTAAATAAGTTTTCAAAATATTAAGACATTTACTGAGTTTAAGTAAAGACATTTTTGTAATGGAGAAAATACCTTGCTATGATATGGTCTTTATATATTATTTTAATACTTTATAAAGGTTTTTAAATGTAACTTTAATACTATTTTTAATACGTTTATTTCTTCTTAGAACTTCAAGCATTTTTGTAAGTATTTTTCTCTGTGTAAATACAAGGAAAACGAAACTTGTTAGTCAGTCACTTGACAGCCATTCCGACCGCCCCAAAACTTGCCTCCACCTCCCGGCGAAAATTTCCTTGAACAATGCCAAAGCTTTGTATGACAGTTTGTTGTTGAAGTTCATGAACAAATGCTAAAAAGCAAACAGGAAAAATACTATATAGAAGCGTATATATAGAGAGATATATATTTACATGCAAATTACTCATTGGGAAGATGAGTGAGTGCAACCGAGGGCGGAGAGGAGGCGAGGGCAATTCCTGAGTTTGACTGACAAATTTGCATGTTTATGCGAAAAAATATTGGCTTGCGTAGGGCAAAAGCAGGGGCAGTGGTAGGGGCAGGGAAAATGTCTCGCTTTCCATGTGTGTGCTTAGTGGAGGGAGAAAATGGAATTTCGCGATTTGCGGCAGCGTCAGCTTAAGTCTGCATTTGAAATTGAGCTGAAGGATCTCTGCGCTGCATATGAAATTTTAAATTCAATTTAACTTGAAGCAGTTTTTGATCCACATACGCGTCCACGATAATTGCTTGTCCTCGGAGGAAGGAAAGGCAGAAAAACTCGTATATATATAAAATCAGAGGTCAGGCGAGACGAGAGGCTTTTGTGCATTTTAATTGAATTTTCCCCCTCCTTCCGCTGGAGTCACAGAAAAAAAAAAAATTAAATCACAGCACGTTTCGGTCTCCCTCCTCGCCGCGCTGTGCTGCACTTGAGTGCGTTTCCATAAAGCGCAGATGTGGAGGGAAAAAAACTATAAACTGAATCAGAAATTAACATAAAGGCCTCAAAGTCAACCCAACCTGTATCTGTTGATATTTTTTCTCTGCATTGTTAGAGGTGGCCACGCCCACAACTCCCCCCAAAGCTAACGGTTTCAATTGTTGTTACATGCCTCTGGCAATTTGTTTGTCCAGCCCCCTGCCCCGCTTGACATGTCCAGCACATTTTCACATTTTCTCACACTGACCTGCCCCATGGAAAAGTACAAAGCGCATTTGTTTGGGATTTTCCGACCTGCTTTGGGGCACTGAACACAAAGTTTAGGATTTTTTTAAGACCCATAAATACAAGTCTAAGTGATTTCGTGAGGAAAACTTTAATTTTAAGAGGTAGAAAGGTCAAGCCTGCATATAAACATACAAATTAAGAATTTTAATTGTATTTTTATTACTGAATACATTTACTATTTTAGATCCTCGTTAAAAATAAATAAAAGCTTTGAAACAAATGAGAAAAATCTAAAAAATCATTAGATGTAATTAAATATGTCATTCCTTTGGAATTTCTTGAAGTAATTCCCCGATAAACATAAATATTGTACCTGAACTATCAGGTAAACATAAAATATAAATGTTTTCCTAGTTCCTGAGTGTGTCAGCTTGCATTGATATTTGAAACCATATTTTAAACCATTTCTGCTACAAAAAAACCTTCAAATCTCTACTCCCCGCCCACAATTGGTTTGGCGCGTTTCATTTCTTGTGGCTGTCAATTTCACAACATTTGTCAACTGGCACAAATAAAGTGAAAAATGAAAATTTGTGACAGTTACTCTCAAACATGATGACATGAAATCACAACGAGGGCGGTTGCTCTCTCGCTTGACCTGCAAATGATTTTTGGGGCTTTTGTTCCTTTCACGAATTTAATTTTTAAACATTTAAAGTTATTGGCAGATTTGCTAGAATTTATTGTGGGTATAAAATGATTAGAATGTTGTGTTAAAGCTTTTGTGGGGCAATATTGGAAGCTAAAAAAGTATGCTTTATTTACCATGCCAATGAAAATAAATAAATTCCTTTGATTTAAACATTTTAACTTTATTCTTCTATCTTTTATTGGTGAACACATTTATTTTCCAGCGAATTTTATTTTATTACTTTATTTAGAAAACCCAAACAAAATTCCCCTCATAAACTTTCCAGACCAGATTTTTCCCCATATTGCCTCAATATAAATATTTGAAAACATTTTCTGATACCCCAAAAACCTTCGCCACAAATTCCAATTAATTGGCAAATTTTTATGGGTAAATATATGTAATTGCCATAAATAACAGCAAGCCTTTCTGCTTTGTCCTCTGTTGATTTTTCTCGATTATTAGCTCAAAATACACAAACGCAAGGCCATAAATAAGCGCCGAAACTCGGGGCTGGCATGCACAACGAAAATTACGCATACGCCGCATGGTACGGGAATAAACTTGACATTGAACTTGCCGTTGTCGCTCCGTTCGATATCCCGAAGGCCAGTTTGGGGTGCATTTTGGTGGTGGAGGGGCTTATAGGCAGCATTAAATATTCATTTGGCAGGCGGCGGCTGTCATGACGACAATAAAAAGTGGCCCCAACACAGAGGAAGAGAGAGAGTTTTAATTGTTTGACCAAAACGTTCGATATACTCGTAAATAGAGAGTCCCCCGAAAAATGTCCCGCTGTTCCCTTGAGGAGTGTGAGATCCTATGGGGGTGGCATTTTCGGCGGGCGCTCGTAATGAAGCCACATAAATCTCGGCACTAAATATATTTGCCAAGTTTCTGGAGCCCAGAGCCCCAAAAGGCGAAGTGAGGCAATTAATCTTTTGCTTCGAGATATATATAAGTTGATGTATACAGTTGAAGGCAAAATAATAGCATGAAAGGAGCTACGTAAATAAAATAATGCAATGTGCATATTAATATTTATTTATGATGAGATATAAAAGTTAGACTGTATTGATTTTATCAAGTTCTTTATTAGAAATATGTAGCGTAAAAGGTTACCATTTTTTGTATATATTGTTTTAAAAATATGCTTGTTAACTAAACATATTAAATTGTTATTATACCTTATTAAATATATTTAAATTAATGAATATGTTTTTAAAGAAACAATTTATATATCTCAGCTTTTTTTCTAAATGTTTTTTTTGCAAATATCCAAATAGAATTCTTGCATTTCCAACAAATTAAATATTTGTTCAAATTATTATCAAAGATAAAAATATTTAAATTCCCCAAATAAATCATACAGTTACTCCATAATTATATTTCAATAAAATCCCAAAAACATTTCCTATTATTTCTGCCGCACTTGTTTCTATAAACTTTTTTCGACTGCTCACGCAGGACACGTAAAAAAACACTCAAGGGAGGAAGCTCGGCTGTCTTTTGGGGATGCGGAACCAGATACGGATGCGGATGTTAAGATAGGGATGGGGATGGGGATGGGCAGGGGACATCTACAGGCCGCAAAAGTAATAGCACAATAAATGTGCATCGGACAGCCAGAAATCACGGCTGTTAAGGAGCCTCCTCCGCTGCCTCTGATTTTCCCCCGGTGCGTGTAAATTATAGATAACCGTGTTAATGTTGCAGCGCCCTAGATTTCTTGGCCCAAACATTTCCTCGGTCCCCCCAAAAAAAGACCCAACCCAAACAAACAAAGTTGTCGGCGACGACGGAAGTTTTTTGGCTTCGTCTGAAGTTGTTGGCCTGAAAGTGTGCCAAAGAGGAGCCTCGACGGATGTGAGTTACATTTCCACAGCCACTTCCTGTGTGTCCTGGACGAATTTCCTTTTGGCATTTTTGGACGCTTCTCTCATTGTCCCCGCCGCCGCCGCGCAAATATTTGTTGATTATTATTTATGGCAGACTTTAAAGCACTTTCCATTTTAGCACTTAGCGTTCGATTTTCCCGTCTCTATAGCGAGGCTCTCGAAAAATTAGCAATTTGAATAATTTAATTTCGGCGTGACCTGCAATTTGCGGCGCTAATTAAAACGTGCCAATGTCCACGTGCCTCGACTAACTTTTCTGGTATTTGAGTTAGAGAAGCTAACGAAATTTTAACGCTCTGTATTCATTAGCTATGCGTCCTCCGACGAGTTTGTTTTTGCCCGTAAGTACACGTAGTTTTCGGTTAAAGTTTTTGCTTTTTGTGTAAGGCATTTGCATGGGACGTGAGTTCTTTGATATGGAGATTTATCCACCTGGCCATGGGAATGTATCACAGTTTGTCTGTGTGTGTGCCGGAATCCCTAATTGGTTTTAGCTTAGTCCAGGTGTATCGTTTTTTATGCATTTACAACAAGCTGGCGAGAAATGTAGGCGGTCGTCACAAAGTGCTTAAAAAGTTGACAAATTAAATTTAAATAAAATATGAGCAGAACTATTTTGGCAGCTTATTTATTGCCTAATTCCCAGCCAAAATAATACTTAAGAGATTAGAGAAAGCTTATCAAAGCCCCAGGTATTTATTTTCTTGCTTCTAAGCAATTAAGCCCCTCAAAATAGAAGCCAAGTCATAAAGTGTTGCCTGTCTAAATATACATTTGACTTTAACCGATTATGTGAATGAACAATTACTCACATTCTCAATGGTTATTTAATCATTTAAACATTTTCGAATTGGTTAAGTAAATGAAATTTGGCAAATTGTTCATTGAGCATAAATATGCGTATTTTATTGTTTGTTGACGATTTGCAGTTTCTGGAGCGGAAATTGATTGTATTTAATTTCCAGCAGAGCGACCACAATGGTATTGTGTATGTACGTTCGTAGTATATATTTTTTGTCGGTTGTTTTTACTTGGCAGCAATTGCAGCAGTGAAACAAAGTAAATAACAAATTAGAGAGCGAGAGAGAGAGAGAGAGAAAAGCCAAAAACTGAAAACTGTAAGCGCGTGTTGGGAATGGGAATTGTTGTACCCTTTAGTTGTGGATTTTAAGGGTATATTAGTAAGGGAGAAGAAAAAGGAAAAAATGTATTTTTAAATAGGAAATCAATTAGGAAAATTTAATGTCCTTTTGCTTTAGTTAACAATTATATCCGAGACACTAAGCCGTAAAAATAGTAACCTTAAATAAAACGTATATTTTTGAGGGTGTATATTTATACAAGAAATCGTACAGCTTTATTTTAAAATTCGTCAAAATGTACAACATATTTGAACCTTTTTTTTTTACTTGCATAAATTTGCTGAACATGCAAAGCTGCTTTCAGGACTTACCAAACAGAGTATCCCTTAAGTCGCATTATCCGATAGTAAAGTCAAAATTGTTTTTATTTTCGGTTACCAACTTTGGCGAGGTGCCGACGGATGGCAGAGGAGAATTGCATTAACTCCACTCGAAGCAAAACCGCAGCCGAAAAGCTTTTGCCACAGAAATCTAATTTCGCACTCACGCTCCTCTCTTCTCCTCTTCCCTCTGTTGCAGATGTCGCATCAACTGCAGCAGACACGTCGCCGCTTGGGCTCCGTCAGCGATTCGGCGCCGCCATCAGAGTCCAGCGAGGGCACCGGCTCCTCTTCGGAGCCGCGGGAGGAGTTGATCCTGCACGCCGACTGGTCGGCCCACTCCCAGTCCTCGGCCCAGAGGAGCAGCGTCCATGGGACCACATTCTCGTACAATGCCTCGGACATTGATGCGGACACCATTAGCACAGACACCACGAGCAACACCAATCTGTCGGACTACGAGCGGGGTCAGGTGGAGAGCTTCTTTGGGGGCCTGGGCACCGAGATATATGTGAGTGGGGCCCTGGCGAATCTCTACGAGGGAACTGGCAAGGATGGCGATTGGCGCCTGGTCTTCACCGGCATCCCGGTGATCCTACACGATAAGGGCATCTGCCGGGCCAGGGCCATACCCAGAGTGACCCTGGTGCTGGCGGAGAGGGGTTCCTGCTTCTCGCTCTGGTCGGATCGGATTGACAACCTCTCGAACTACCGGATTGCGGGTCCCTCGTTCCACACCATGTGCCTGTCGAGCAATCACCAGCAGATGATCGGCTTCAGTTTCGATTCCACGGACGCGGCCCGTGAGCTCTGGCAGCACGTGGAGCGTCTGGTCAGCGATCCGGAGAATATAGCATTGACCGTTCCCGGCACCAGGAAACAGAAGAAGCAGAAGCGCGCCAAGCCGGCTCCACTGCCGCCAAAGTCGCAGATTTCGCATCCGTGCCAGTTCCACCACGTGACCAGCGTGGTGAAGGAGGACAGCGAGCGGTACTACAGCATGCAGGCCTTCGGGCCCCCGAATCCCCAGCAGCATCGTTGAGTAGGGTCGGGCGCGTGGATCTGGAACACGAGCGCCCTTTGGTGGCAGAACTGAGATCTGCAAGACCCCCCAAAATATAGAGATCCAGCTATAAACCTTAGTTTGTAAGATTAGTTGTTTAAAAAGAGGTGTCACATATATCTTTGAGGGGTTTGAAAGCATTTAAAAGGGGGTCTAGAAGTATGCAATAATTTGCATTTAAAATATATCGAAAAGTATGCAGTTAAATCGTTATTCTTAGAATTCATTTAGTGATTCAAAGTGTTTTTACATTTTAAAATATATCTTAAAGTAAGAAATCATTCTTAAAGCATTTCCTTTGTAAAAACCAAACTTTAATTCTTCATAGCATACTTTTAGGCCTCCCTTTAAGTGACTTTAAATCCCTAAGGATTTCTGTGAAACTCCAGCTAATAGATCCCTTTGTTATAGGCCTAAGTTATGCCAATGTGTCCCACTCGGTTGACACATTTATCTGTGATACATTTTAGGCGTCTATAATTTAGAAAAGGTAACTGAAACGACAACAACAAACAACAAATTTGATAAATACAATTTTTAAAGTAAAAATAGAAAATTAAACAAAAAGTTTTCCAAGTTAATAAAATCATACACATATAATAATCAATAAGTCCGCGAGTTTTTGTAAGTCCTTTTCTAATATCACACATAGACACATAATACCCCTATGCATAACGATATATACATATATACCATATATAGTCCTGATATCTATCGAGTAATCTATATGTCCCATTTGCAGTCGCTGCAAGTGTTTTTTGATACCTAAAAAGCTTGTTTTCTTATCGGATTATGACTAAGCCCAGAAAAAATAATAACGAGATGTGTTTTTTTAAACTCTATGTATCATATTATATACATGCATACATATGCTATATATTACACCTATATCTATATATTATATGTAGCTCTAAGCATTACATCATAGCCACTTGTCTGTATATCTCTGAACTTCATATATATTTTGCCTGTGCAAAAAAAGGCGAGAAAATTAAATAAAAACTGAGAAAAAAACAAACAAATTGAGGGTTTAATTTTGATTTTGAATGGATAACGTAATCAGTGGATAAATTTGCACAAAATAATTCAATTACTGAATTTATTAATTTATTGCCATTTTTGTGTAGGTGTCATGCACTAATTACTTAATTAATCTGATTACAGCACTGACCGAGGTAAAAATATATTAAATATAACCAATTTAAATACAAATGTAGCTTCTTTGACATGAAAAGAAATCCCTCTTTCAAGTAGAGAGTTCAAATCATTTCATTAATTGACTGGAAAATCCTTCATTAAATACCGTCTGACTGTCAACCTCTTCAACATTCAATGACATAATCTAGCAGCATATCAAACCTCAATCATTTTACCCCCATGACTCAATTATTTACCATTGAGTGCACTACCAATTACAATAACAATTAAGGCCATTACGAGTGGGGAGAAGTGTGCCCGCATGATAATGCCAATAAAAGGGGATATAGCATGCATACATCAGGCGAGCTGGACCGAAACGGGAGCTGATTCTGATTGACCGACAGCTGTAATAAATGCTCGTATGACACCGGCATCGGCATCGGCTTCTCCTCTCGTTTTGGCCCACTCTCAGCGCTCCTCTTTTGGCCATTGTTGCACAACCAACTCGATCCGATGCGATGCACATTTATGCTAATTAAGACACATCGAGTGCCAGCCGGGAGTGGACACAATCTCTTTTTGCGGCGTGGCTTGCATTTAATGGTCGCTTCTCATTTTATTGTTTTATGTGTGCGGCGCCATTATTAATGCTATTATGCTGCGCATTTATTATTTCATGTCGGACAATTAAAACCTACAATTTTTGTTTGTCGTCGCGTTGAATAATGTGCAGTTATGTTGACTTGGCCAACACTCACTCACTACCATCCATCCATCTCGCTGATGCAATGCAAACGCAATTGTTGCTGCGACACTGGGATTCCCACAGCAGAAAGTCTAATTAACTGGCAGCGACCTTGATTAAGTGCGAACAATGCCGGGGAATTTGCAACAAAAGCCAAGAGAAATGGGTTAAGCCCTGGAATGGATGGAGTGTAGTGGGAGCCATGTCTCTGGATCAAGAAGTGGCTTTATGGGTCAGCTCCCAGAGAATAGCCATAGGAGTCTTTCCTTAGAAATGTTATATAAATAGTGGCTTAGGACAAAGGTAAATATATTGAGAGATTAGTTAATTTAATTACAAAGTTAAATATGGGTAAAAGCTTGTCTCCTCCTAAACGATTGCCAATCAACAGATTTTATATTTTACTCAATAACCACACCTAATAATAATCCCCTTGTTAAGCACCTAAATACTTCCCAAATCATAAATGAACCCTCATATCTCCCGACACTCTCAATTTTAATCGACTTTGCTTGTTATCCGAGTGCATTTCTAGCCACTTTTAACTTATATCCAATATTCGTTGCCTCAAATGCAAACCAAAGCGTTTTAATCAAAAACTTGCTAAGCCCCGAAAAATTCAGTTTTTGGCATTCAACGTTGTTGCATGTGTGGTGTGTTTGTGTGTGTGTAATGGCCAATACTTTGCCTGCATTTTTGATGGGGCCAAAGTCTGCTCTCTGCCCTCTGACCTCTCCTGCTGCTGCTGTTGCCATTGTCCGCCAGCGGAGCAGAGGGGGCTAATGGCAAAGCAATCCCCATTTCCCCATATCTAACAGAGAACTGATCCCTGCCAAAACATGCAAAATCATGGACAAAGCCATTCCCTGATTCAACTCTCAACTCTGTGGAAAAATTCAAAAATTGCATTTGCTTTCGGTTTCGACATAGAGGTTTTACTCCCACACACACAAAAACAGCACAGCGAGAAAAATGTTTAGTACAAAAATATATAAAAAATGAACAATAACTAATAAATAATAAATTTGTAATAAATAAAAATTACAATATAATAATATAAGAAACTTTACTCAATATGTAACAAGAAATCGCTGGGAATTTGAAATCAATTCAAATGGTGCCCAAAAGTATGTAACAAAATAAACGAGTCAAGATTTTGAGATCTACAATATTTCCTTGGATACTTTTAATACCACTTTTTAGCTCATTTCAAATTAATAAAGTTTTATAATTTTATTGCATTTTTAATGAGTGAATTTTTAATAAAAACTTATTTTTCGAATAATGAAAATATCGAATGAAGAATCTGAATATATGTATAATCTGAATATATAAATAATATACCCAATCAAGGGTTTAAGGAACCACTATAAATTTGAAATCAATAAAGAAAAGGGGTCCTTAATTAGGTAACGAAATAATTTAGGTCCTAACTATATTGAAACTTTTTATTTTTCAAGATGTAACATTTTGTAACATACTTTTAGACACTATTGCAATTGAAATAATATCTTCTTCTGATCGTTTACTTATGTAACAGAATTAAATCAAGTAAATCAATATTTCAAGGGATACTCAACATATATATTTTAGATATTTTCCTTAATATCAAAATTCTAAGTTCCCAATTTTGTAAGGCCAAACTTTTGTTCTGTGCACAAATTCCTATGGCCGTGTGCGATTGTGGGTGCCTGATGGGTGAGCCGCAAACATTTTGATTATTTTAGTTGACTGGTGCAAAAGTGCGGCTTAATTGTTACCAACAAACAATAAGCGGAAGCTTGCGGCTTTAACAAATCTCGACAAGCTGCGAGGGAGATGGGCGATGGGCGATGGAAGTTGGCAGAAATGTCAATGCAAGCCCACAACAGTCAAGAGCATTAAAATCATCTCAGATGCCAGTCAGGCGCCCAGCTGATGATGATGATGACTATGATGATGGTGGTGCTGCGGCTGCTGCTGCTGGATCTTTTGTCCTCAAAAAAAAGGCATTAAGTCGCAAAAGAAAAGTAGACGAAGGCTCGCTCCAAGGTAAGGCGTTGCCACAGGTCCCAGATCCATTTCTTCAGCTTTTCAACGCGTGTTCTGTATTTGTAAACAATTTGGCGTGACACCAAAGGCACTTGTGACCTTCCGCACTCGCCTTTCTTCTTCCTTTCACCCAACCTTTGGGGCTCCGGGGCACACATATTTATTCAGGGCCCAGCATCACATCATGGCATCACACCACGCATCGTGTTTGGCTTTGTGGACTTAAACTTGCTCGCATTTCCATAGTTACTGTCCTAGTTTGCGTCCAGCTCGCAGGGATGGGGATTCCTGTGGGCAAATAAAACCAAAATCCACACATAAGTTGACCCTTTTTGGCCAACTTTTTTGCATTTGACGCCGGACGAAAGTAGATATAGAAAAATGACCAATAAGAGAAACTATAAATTGCCAATTTATTTTGAATTGGTTACCATTTTAATCCGCATTTTTCATCAATGTTTGACAGTTTTTATTGGCTTCGATTTTGCTGTTATTTTGATTACTGAACTGGATTAGTTATGAGGCATGAGAGTGGAAATTTATTTGATTATATAAGGGAAAGCCATTTTAAGGGCTAAGTAATTAAATGCATTCTTAATAAATGTAGAAAAAATATGACTAATACCCGTATGAATTCTGTGGGTTATATCTTTAACCTTTTAGATAATTTTATATATCCATACATCTTACTCTTAATTAAAGTCATCTTATTATATCCCTGAATAACTTTTCCTATTCCCTAATTAACTCCTTGACTTACCGGCAATTTGTTTAAACCATTTAAGTGTTAAATCAAATTCTCAACGATATTAATAATGGGCTAGGCTCTGTCTTCTGGCTGTCTGTCTGTCGTCGTCCTCCTCCCCATTGCAGTCTGGCTTCTCTCTAGGCTTATATGTTACCACACCTGAGTGATTGCGGCTCTAATAGCCGCATCTCCTACTCCAGCTCCACCTTCTCTCCAGCAAAAGATCAAAAGTCGCCAGAGGAGGTGGAAGAGGAGGAGGCGAAGCAGGAGCGAGGAAGGTGCGCAGATCAAAGAGCTGGAAAAGCCAAACCTGTTGGGGAAGAAGGAACTCAATTGCGAAACGAAACGAACTGTGCTCCCCGCTGTTAGCAGCTCCTCCTCATGGCCGGCTCATGTGGCAAGATCGGCCAGAAACAGGCACACACATGGGGCAATCAGGGCCACCCGCTCTCCGCCCCCAAACCAGAGCCCCTCTCATAAACATGTTTTCTGGATGTGTTTGCTTCTGTTACACTGGGAAAAATTGTGCTAAAAAGTCATGTGTAAAGTAAAAGTTGTTGCGAATTTTAAAGAATTATCGTAGAATACCCAGGCGGCCAGTTCTAGCTAAACATAGCAAACTTTCGGGCCGTTAAGACTATTGTTGTGGAATATTTTGGTATTCTATTGCACTTAAGGTATTTTTTTAAATTAAAATGTATTGCCTTCTACTTAAAAAAATAGTTGCTTTCCTAATAAACTTATTTAGTACCTTTCTTGTTACTTATTCCTGGAATTATAGAACAAAATAGTTCCCATTATAAATTTTAGTTTCAACACTTTTACCCATTTTCCCCAAGTGTTCTGTGACTTGTGTTCTGACTGAGTGCAGCCTGGTGGGACAACTCCTCCCAGAGATTCCTCCTTACCATTCCCATCCGGGGGAATCCGGGGTAAGTCAAGCGAGGCGATCTCGCCGGCAGGCCAAGTTCATTGCTCTGGGTGTCGTCTGTGGCGAGTCTGTGCGGCAAAATGACTGGGGGGCACCACTGGCAACTCACGTGGACGTGTTGTGTAATTCCGAACATGCAAAAATATGCATCTTGATTGGCGTAGACTCTTCGCTGCGACTACTGCCTTGCGACTGCCATTAAAAGCGTTTACTGAACTTTTGATTAATTGCACATTTCCAGGCGCCACCGCCGTTTTGCTCTGGGCCTGAACTTGGCCGGAAAAACAGGTTGCCGCCAGCGCACAGTCAATTTTGATTTATTTTGACAGACGCCGCCCGGCACAATGCGTTTGACACTTTTCCTATTTGCATAATTTCCGTTGACGAAAGTCAATCGAAAAAGTATTGAAGAGGCATTACGCGTGTCCAGAGGCCAGCGACCTCTTTAAATGTGATTTGGATTGCAACAAAGTTTCCATTTTTTATATGCTGGAATCTCGTATTATCTCAAAAGACGTAACAACTTTTACGAGGGACGAGCACAGCTCTTTTAAAAAATGCTTCCTTCTACGGCTGCTGCGAATATTCACTGCCTGGCGGCCATTTTCTGAACTACTGATAAGAAACGCTCCAACAACTAGCGGCTGTTTGGGGAAACTTTTTTACTTCTACATGTAAAAAAAGGTATATGTACAGTGCTGCCAACTCTTCGTTCTAGCCTTTTTCCGTTAACGTTAATTTTGAAGGAAATTTCATTAGACTTTGATGAAAATTTGATGGAAAAACCCACTGTAATTGGGTTTAGGTACCAGGCGAACAGCAATGATAGAGAGAGAACGCCTTCTTCTGCGTTTAAAGTTAATATAACAGTTTTAAGCAAGAGAGTTGCCCAAATGACTGTTATAATAAAGTTAGGACAAAGGTTCAGTGTCTGCCAGCCGCCATTTCTGTTCGGCTGGTATTTAATTCTCATTGATAGAGATTTTAAGGCAAAAATCCTTCCTGCCGGGGTTTCTGGTACCAGGCATCTCAACTATTCTCCAAATTATTAGAAACACTGCCTTAAAAAAAATTAAAACAATATTTTATTTGCTGTTTATTATTGTGAAAATATAAATGCATTGTACGTTTTATGTCCCTCCTCCTAGCAGTATTTGCTTTTGAAGTCATAATCATCCTCGGAGCCGGTAGCCAGTAGCTCCTCCTTGCAGCCATGATGCAGCCGATGGACATCAGAGTCGAAGCACTCGTCGTGGAGGCGCTTGTCCCTACTCTTGCTACGCTGCCGCCTGGAATGAGTTCCGTGACCATGTCCATGGCCGTGTGATCCTCCATGGTGATTGTGGACATGGCTACTAGAGGCATGATGGTGCTCCGACGGTGGGTGATGAAGCGAACTCTTGTGATGGAATGACGGTGGCGGACTGAGCTCCCTTGGCGGGCGACAGTGATTGGACGGGGGAATGGGATCGTCGTACCGCGGACATGGATGGTCACCAACAGGCGTCTCTGTTTCGTAGCGTTTGGAGAGCAGAGTGAACTCCTGATGGGCGGAGCACAAGGCCTGCAGGCGATGCAGCAAGTCGGTTTCGGGAAGATCCCGAAGATGCAGGGTCCTGGCCACGGAGGTGCGGAAGGATTGCAGATGGGAGAGTCGCTGATTCGCATCCGAGAGCTGGGAACTCAGGCGATTGACGTCGTCACGCATGGACTGAAAATTAGAGGAGAAACCCCTTTTAAAAATTGATCTTTTGCTGATTCCTTCAACTCACATTAATCAAGGCCTCATCCCGACAGCGACGATTCTGATTGGACTCGCAAGAGGACTTCAAGCGCTCCTTCAAGGCACTCATTTGGGACAGCAGACGGGTCTTCTCGTCCTCCAGATCGCATATCTGGGTGGTCAGCTCATCGATCTTCCTGGCCCGTTCCAACGACGTTATCTTGTACTCCACGGCCTCGGCCAGTTGGGCCTTGACCTCCGCTATCTGGGATCGGGCATCCGCCAGTTGAGCGCTTAGCTTGTCCACCTGCTTGGCCGCCTTTTTCGCCCGACAGACGGCATCATCTCGCTCGCCCTGCAGCATGCACTTGCCCCGAGCACCGTCCTCTATGATGGCCAGCTTGCGACGCAGCAGCTCCAGGTGAAGATCCCTGCGCTGGACCTGCTCCCGCAGCACCCGAACCCTTCGCTGCAGATTGTAGACACTGCTGCTCTCCTTGAGGGGAATATCGTGGCAGGATCTCTCCCTGCGCAGCTTGCCATGACCACAGCAGCCCTTCTCCGGACTGTGGGAGTGGTGGTGATGATGGTGGGCCGTAGCCACCTCGTGCTCACAGTGAGCGGTGAGTCTCTCGGCTCGTTCCAGCAGATTCTCAGCCATCAGATTGGTGTCGGTTCCGAGGGCAGGCGGGGCGGAGCACTCGCTCCAGTTCATGGCGTTGGCCAGACGCTGCAGGAACTCCGACAGTCCCATGTGGTCCTTGCGCAGTGTGTGGATCTCCGCATGGCACTTCTCCAGCCGATCGGAGAGCTCACACTTCTGGGCCTCGCCGGAGCGAAGGCGACACTCGGTGGTTTGCTGGGTCTCCTTCAGCTTCTCGTGCTCCGTGGTCAGCTGATCGCGTAGGGAGTGCATTTGCTGGAGATAAGAACCCTTTTATTAGTAGATTTTTAAGGAATAAATAATTAAATATAAACCCACCGCGTGCATGGCCTGATTCTCCGCCAGCGTCTCCCTTAACTTGTCCTTGATGAGCGTCTCGCAGGGTTCTGGTACATTCAAGAGGTTACTCAATCCCCGCAAGAATTGCAGGCGATCGCCCTGAGTTCTGTCCAGATTATTCTGCAAGCGATGGCACCGCGACTCGAAGCCACGCAGCTCCTCCTTGAGCTTCTCCCCATTGATCTCGGACTCGGTCAGGCGATCCCTCTGGATCTGCAGGTCCCTCTCGTACTGCCGGCATCGTCCTTCCAGCTCGTGATTGTGATTCCCAGCTCCGTCCAGTTGGGCCGTCAGGCGCTGCTTCTCGATATTGGCCATGGACTTCATATTAAGCAGCTCGTTCTCGCACGAGCTGAGGGTATCGCAGGTGGAGCTAATCTTCGCCTTGGCCCGCTGCAGTTCCACCATTACCTCCTCAGCCCTGGATACGATGCACTCGGGCGTGGCATGGGAGTTTTGGTTGCCATCGCACACATCCATGCCCAGTCCAATGCTCAGGCGCCGCAGGAGATCGTGGAGCTGCGACTTGGCCTGCTCCTTCTGTGACTCCTCGTTGGCCACATGGGTTTCCAAGTGCTGGATCTTGCAGATTAGCTCCTTGTTCCGCTCATCCGAGCTGCGTTTCTCCCGCTGCACCGTGTTGATGGTGGAGTCACATCTGGCCTGCACAGATTGCTCGCGGCTCTCGGCGTTCTGGAGGCGACTCTGCAGGGATCCAATGAGGGCCGTTTGTCGAGCAGCCTGCGCCCGGAGGTTCTCGATGTCCGCATCCTTGCTGCACAAGGCAGTGCGGGTTTCAGCGAGCTAAGGGGATTTTTTTGAAGATTTTAATGATTTATAAATATTTCAGACAATAAATTAACTTCTGGAGCAATTAAGGGATATTTTGGAGTACTCCTTCAATCGAATTGTACTATATTTTTTAAATATCAAGCTTCTGATTAAAAGAATATTTAATTTCTTAATTTTCTGGTTTATTACCTCTCCCGTAAGTCTCTCTTTTTTGTAGGATAATGCAGCCAGCTCACTGCGCAAAGTAGTGGTCATATCCAGTCCATGATGATGCTCGGTTACAGTGATTCCCGCACTGCCACAGGATGTGTCCAACTGAAAAGGAAAAATTAAAGAAACTAGTGTCACGGGAAGAAGTAATTTTTACTTCCAGCTCTGGATTTTAAGAACTTTTGAATGAAGCTAAATTTTAATGAAAAAATATACTTTCTATAAAAGTTTCTTTAATTGTTTAGCCTCTTTAAATTATTATTATATTTCCTTATGTTCTCAATTCACGTCTCTTAGTTTCACTTTAAACTAAAGCTCTCTCTCCAGGAACCCTACCAAATGATGATGATGGGGCGAGAGACCAGCACTGTGTCCCAGGTGGTGATGATGCAAATGATTGTCACTGGGCATTTTCGAAGCACCCCAAGCACCGAGCTCAAACTTAACCGTTCGCCGCCGTAGCCGCCGATGAACTGAGCCCGAAGTGGCGGCGAAAAACTCCTGGCCGTGGGCCTAACAACCTCTGCCTGGCACCGAGGAATTTACCTCAACATAACATCACACAATGCTCGAGTTTATGCTCCAAGTGAAAACGAGCTCAATGGCAGGAGTTGGAGAAAGACCAGGAGCAGGAGGAGCACGGGCAGGAGCAGGCAGGGAAGAAGCATAGCCACATTTACACATCGGGGTAAGTTTTAGCAGTTTGTTTGGATTATTTGGGTCATTCACATGGCGCCAAGTGGCGAAGTACGTATACGTACGAGGCGGATCAAATGCAATATCCACAACGGACTCACGCACGCAAATGCGGATGCGGAACGGGATGGGTATTGGTGGTGGTTGGGTGGTGTTCCTACGGTGGAAATTTTGCACTTTAGGCCGGAAACGGAAAATGAGGTGTGCAAGTTTTTGGCCAATTGTCTGCACTTTCCAAAAGGGGGAAGCCAGGAGGGCACAAAACAAAGACAAATGGGAACTGAAAATGTGCTGAACATTCGATAAGCTTGGCTGAAGTTAATTATGCAGCCAATTGAGTGTTGGCTTGGAAAGGAAATTGAAATTGTTTGGGGACGTATATATATCAGAAATTGTGGTATTAAAGGTTTTAGGGATATGGTAAATATGAGGTTTCTTAGGTAAAGTTTTAAGGTTTTGGAAATAAAATGCTTTTCAGCTTATTTAAAGGGATGTTCTTATGTTTGTTCATATAGCTCTCAGAAGCTTCATTCTTTTCTGCCTGTGTTGATACTAACAAATGCTGAATAAGTCTGGCAAAGGATACTGATGAAGAGGGCTTAGGACATTCCAAAATAGTAAAACCTCCTAGCAAGATGATTTTGTCTATGAGAAGATCTTTGAATAATATTAGTGATATATTATTAAGATGAGACCTAATATTCTATTATTAATGTAGATTATATTTTATAGCATTTAAATATATTCGCCTTGTTACAACAAATTACAGACTTAACTATATAATAAGTATAACTAAAGCTAGATAATTATCATAAACAACAAAGAAGTAATAAATCTTAATAATCGCTGAGCATAAGTCCCAAATGGCGTCTTTCCTTGACTCCATCTTAAGTAAAAGTAAATGTCCTCTTAATATGCACCCTTTCGACAATCCCTTAGGGCCAATCCCAACCACTGTAACCTCAAGACCCCACCGAATTTATGCAAATCCCCCGCTCCGACAGAAAACATCATTAGAGCTCCCCTAACAACCGCATAAATTTGAAACATAAAAAGCGAACAAAAGTCGTTATTCAATTGCGAAATCACATAAATCTAGCCTGATATGATGTCTGTACGTTGAATATGGCAATTTGGCACACGATTCCGCGAGTCTAATTTTAGGCAGTCGGCACTGCTCACCTGGTAGGTAGGAATGGGCGGCGGCCCTGTGGTCATCATCCGGCCTGGACTGATATTCGCGACATTTTCGGAACCGCACAACACCTCAAACACTTGCCAATCCTCCGTGGTATTGCCATTGGTCGTGGGACGCGGATTCGTTGGCATTCCAAGGGATTTTTATCTGGGTAATGGCCGATCCGCCTCTGGCTGGCGATGAAGAATTTCTACACACTCTATTTTCTAGGCGCTAAAAAAATAACAAGCAAATAGGCAAAGTTATGCGGAGACTTTCAGGTGGTTGCCACGGCGCATAAAATAACTATGCACGGAGGAGTTCGTGCTCCTGGGTGTGGGAGTTACTACGGCGACGTGGAGTGCATGTAATTCGATTTTCTAAACTGCAATTTCCCCGCTACCCCTTAATAGTTTGCTTGTAATTTCATTTGTCTCCGCCGAAAAACGGAATAATAATGAATATGGTAAATGTTTGCCTTAAGTTCGGTTCGGTTCGCTACTCCCACTTCCCTTTTGCCACTGCCAATGCCCTGATCCTTTGACAGTGACTTTGAAGGCAACAGAAAACATGAACCCTTTGGGGGTTAAGTTCACCGGGAACTACACAGTTCCTTGATTATTTTGTTTGGGTTGCCAACATAAATACATTTGGTCGAATATTGATGAGCTTTAGAATTTGGCTGGCTTCTTCTTCTTTTTTCCGGGTTCCTTTGGCTTGAACACAGCCTCTATATCCTTCACCCTAGCCGCCACATCCAGAGCAGTTTGTTCCTCTTTTGCCTAGGAAAATAAATGCAATTTGTTAGTATAAGTTCGAATAAAGATGCATTAAGATTAATTAGTTCCTGCTCCTACCTGCTTCTCTCTTCGGATTTTCTCCTCCACAGCCATAATTGCCCTCTCCTCGGCAATTCTCCGCTTCATCATCGCCTCCTGCTCCTTGTAGAACTTAAGATCATCCTTCACCTTCTGCAGGGCAAGTCGTGCCACCGTGCACTCCACCTCGACATTCTCCAGATCGTTGTCGAAGCGACTCTGCCACTCGGCCAGCTGCTGCCGCAGACTGTCCACTTGGAGGGTGTACATATCCTGCGAGTTCTGGTGCACCAAATCGTCCTGCTGAATGATCTTCTCCAGGTCCGTCAGTTGTTTCACCAACTCCTCCTCGCGTCCAGTGAGCCGCATCACCCGCTGGTCCGCACAGCTGTTCAGCCAGTTGATTCGGTAGCGCAGCTCGATGGGATCCAGAGCTAAGATGGTCTCAAATAAGATCCATAAATATTAACTAAATTTTAATCACTCACCGCTCACATCCTCGAACAGATCGAGCAGCTCCGTCAGACGTTGGGCTTTGAGGTCAACGCTGCTGGACGTATCGAGCATGATATAAGTCTTCAGTTTCTCTTTTATCTGGCGATTTTCTTCGACGCCCTTAATCCAAGGACCTTCCAGGTTGTACTTGGCCTCCCTAAGGGTAAAGTAACATTAACTAAAGATGGAAAACTTAGGAATACGACCACTTACCGCAGGAGTTGAAGACTGTTTTGGCAGATGTTGTTGTCTTCGCGAAAGTCCTCTCTAATGTCGTGGATTAGAAGCTCGATTTGGTTCAGATCCGTCCGGAACTTGAGACAGTCGAGATCCTCCGAGCTCCGCTCCCGATGGATCACATCAAGGTACATCTGGTTGAGGTCCAGGCGTGCCATGAAGTGATCCAGCGACCAGCTGAACAGGTTGTACGGGATCTCGTCTATCTTTCCGGGCCAGGGGCTGGAGAAGAGACGCAGCTGCTTGAGCAGGCGCACCGACAGGAACTCGATGGCCGCCTTCTGGCATTGGTGATTGAGCTCCTTGAGGATGCTGGACCGTCGTTGGACCGCCTCGTAACGCGCCACCGAGACTCTGTTCTTTTTATGGTGTAACTGCCACTTGAGGAGAATGCCAATGACGGCCATTGTCTCGGGTGTCTGTTCATTGGGATCCCAATGCATTTGCTCCTCCAGCACGGACTTGCTCCTCCTATGGACTTGCTCAGCCGTTAGCCTGCGCGTCAGCAAACTTTCCTCGTTCGCCTTCACGATGGTCTTGATGAACTCATCGCGACACAGGGAGGGGTCCACATGGTCCGGCAATGGGAACTTAATGTCATACTCATCGGTCTCTGCGGATGCAATGCTCTCCTCTTTCTCCTCTTCCTCCTCTTCCGCCTCGTCAATGATACTTTCTCGAGTTGTGTTCTCCATTATTTTTTTTGTTTTTTTTTTATTTAATTTTTTTTTTGGGTTTTTTTGTGACTTGTTTATTCAAAGTCAGTGTGTCATATTTTGAAGTGTGTCAGAGTTGCTAAGAATGTTCTACTTAAATCCTCATTAGATTACATTGAAATCCGTAAAAATTTCAAAATATTTAAAGGACATTAAGTAGAAAATTATCTTTCTTTATTATTTAAAGTTACCATATTAAACAAATATCGATAGAGGTTTATGGTCACTCTAAAAGGTTACCAAAATAATGACATAATGGCGGATTCGCAATTAATATCTCAAAAAAATACCCTTAATATGTTTAAAGAATTATATTTTTGGTATTTAACGTTGGAAACATACAGAAAGTAATCCAAACCAGGCCGCATATTCCTCTTGAGCTTTAGAATTTTCTTACAGACTTTTTCTGCGCTTCCCGTTTCTGCTTTTGGGACCCCGTAGACAGTCGCTTCTCCTTCTGAGCCGCCGGCGACAGTCGCTTCTCCTTCTGAGCCGCCGGCGACAGTCGCTTCTCCTTCTGAGCTGCCGTCGACAGTCGCTTCTCCTTCTGAGCCGCCGTCGACAGTCGCTTCTCCTTCTGAGCCGCCGTCGACAGTCGCTTCCCCTTGTGAGACACCGTCGACATCCTCATCGAGCGCCTTGATTGAAAAGCCTCCTGAACAGAGTAAGTGAAGATGAGGTGGCAGTTCTAGGAAGCAATCTCTGTACGGGAACTCACCCTCTCAGCCTTAACCTCCAGCTCCTTGGCAATTTTTTTTTGCTCCTCGGCTATTCGCCTAATGTACATCTCCTGCCGTTCCTTGTATGTCTTCAGATCATCCTTGACCTTCTGCAGGGCGCTGCGGGCCACGGCGTTCTTGAGCTCGACCTGCTCCAAATCCTCGTCATATCGCTCCTGCCAGTCGTTGATCTGCGCCTTAAGCGATTCTACTATAATGTCGTACGCGACCTTGGAGTGGGTCTGCACCACATAGTCCTGGCCCTCCTTTTTTCGTATATCCTCTAGTTCCCTCCAGAGCTTCTCCTCCCGCCCAGTCATCTTCAGCAGATTCTGATCCACAAGGCTGTTGATCCAATTGATTTGGTACCTCACCTCAATCGGATCCTGGGCTGTGGCGGGGCAAAGTAGAAAATGTCATGAAATTGGACATAGACTTACCGGTAGCGTTGTCGTAGAGGTCCTCCAAATCGGCTGTACGATGATTTATCTCGCCAATGCTGGTCTTGCTTCCGACCACGTACTCGGTCGCCAATGCGACAACCTCTCTATTATGCTTTTGTAGGTCCTTAACCCAGGGCGCCTTCATGACGTATTGGGCATCCCTAAAACATCATAAAAATATATATATACGATTCTTTAATGGAATTTGTGTAAATATAATAATTGTAATGGATTAAGCCAACAATAGATACGGATAATAAAGAAGTTAAGTTTAATTTCTTAAATCACACAATTAACCAAATGACAAAAGTCCTTACCGTATCGACTGGTAACTCCCCTTGCATATATTCCTGTCCTCACGAAAATCCTCCCTGATCTCATGGATTAGAAGCTCGATTTCGTGCAGATCTGTCCGGAACTTAAGGCAGTCGAGAGCCTCCGAGCTCCGCTCCCGATGGATCACATCAAGGTACATCTGTTTGAGGTCCAGGCGTGCCATGAAGTGATCCACCGACCAGCTGAACAGATTGTAGGGGATCTCGTCCATCTTACCGGGCCAGGGGCTGGAGAAGAGTCGCAGCTGCTTGAGCAGGCGCACCGACAGGAACTCGATGGCCGCCTTCTGGCATTTGTGATTGAGCTCCTTGAGGATGCTGGACCTTCGCGCGACCGCCTCGTAACGCGCCACCGAGACTCTGTTCTTTTTATGGCGTAACTGCCACTTGAGGAGAATGCCAATGACGGCCATAGTCTCGGGTGTCTGTTCATGATCCCAATGCATTTGCTCCTGCAGCACGTCCTTGCTCCTTCTCTGGACTTGCTCAGCCGTTAGCCTGGGCGTCAGCGAACTGAGCCTTTCCTCGTTCGCCTTCACGATGGTCTTGATGAACTCATCGCGACACAGGGAGGGGTCCACATGGTCCGGCAATGGGAACTTAATGTCATATGCAATGCTCTCCTCTTTCACCTCTTCCTCCTCGTCAATAATACTTTCTCTAGTTGTGTTCTCCATAATTTGTTTTTGTTTTTTTTTTATTTAATATTTTTTTCTGAGTTTATTTGTGACTTGTTTGTTCAAGGTCAGTGTGTCACATTTTGAAGTGAGTCAGAGTTGCTAGGAATCTTCTACTTAAATTCTCATTAGATGACATTGAAATCCGTAGATATTTCAGAATATTTAAAAGATATTAAGTAGAAAATTCTCTCTTTATTATTTAAAGTTACCATATTAAACAAATATCGATAGAGGTTTATGGTCACTCTAAAAGGTTACCAAAATAGTGTGTCAGAGTTGCTAAGAATGTTCTACTTAAATCCTCATTAGATGACATTGAAATCCGTAGAAATTTCAGAATATTTAAAAGATATTAAGTAGAAAAATATCTTTCTTTTTTATATAAAGTGACCATGTTCCACAAATATCGATAGAGGTTTATGGTCACTCTAAAAGGTTACCAAAATAATGACATAATGGCGGATTCCCAATTAAAATCTCAAAAAAATACCCTCAATATGTTTAAAGAATTATATTTTTGGTATTTAACGTTGGAAACATACAGAAAGTAATCCAAACCAGGCCGCATATTCCTATCGAGCTTTAGAATTTTCTTACAGACTTTTTCTGCGCTTCCCGTTTCTGCTTTTGGGACCCTGTAGACAGTCGCTTCTCCTTCTGAGCCGCCGGCGACAGTCGCTTCTCCTTCTGAGCCGCCGTCGACAGTCGCTTCTCCTTCTGAGCCGCCGTCGACAGTCGCTTCCCCTTGTGAGACACCGTCGACATCCTCATCGAGCGCCTTGATTGAAACGCCTCCTGAACAGAGTAAGTGAAGATGAGGTGGCAGTTCTAGGAAGCAATCTCTATACGGAAACTCACCCTCTCAGCCTTAAGCTCCAACTCCTTGGCAATCAACTTTTGCTCCTCGGCTATTCGCCTAATGTACATCTCCTGCCGTTCCTTGTATGTCTTCAGATCGTCCTTGACCTTCTGCAGGGCGCTGCGGGCCACGGCGTTCTTGAGCTCGATCTGCTCCAAATCCTCGTCATATCGCTCCTGCCAGTCGTTGATCTGCTCCTTAAGCGATTCTACCATAATGTCGTACGCGTTCTGGGATTGGGTCTGCACCACATAGTCCTGGCCCTCCTTTTTTCGTATATCCTCTAGTTCCCTCCAGAGCTTCTCCTCCCGCCCAGTCATCTTCAGCAGATTCTGATCCACAAGGCTGTTGATCCAATTGATTTGGTACCTCACCTCAATCGGATCCTGGGCTGTGGCGGGGCAAAGTAGAAATTGTCATGAAATTGGACATAGACTTACCGGTAGCGTTGTCGTAGAGGTCCTCCAAATCGGCTGTACGATGATTTATCTCGCCAATGCTGGTCTTGCTTCCGACCAAGTCCTCGGTCGCCAATGCGACCACCTCTCTATTATGCTTTTGTAGGTCCTTAACCCAGGGCGCCTTCGTGACGTAGTGGGCATCCCTAAAAAATCATAAAAATATATATAATAATTGTAATGGATTAGGCCAACAATAGTTACGGATAATAAAGAACTTAAGTTTAATTTCTTAAATCACACAATTAACCAAATGACAAAAGTCCTTACCGTATCGACTGGTAACTCCCCTTGCATATATTCCTGTCCTCACGAAAATCCTCCCTGATCTCATGGATTAGAAGCTCGATTTCGTGCAGATCTGTTCGGAACTTCAGGCAGTCGAGATCCTCCGAGCTCCGCTCCCGATGGATCACATCAAGGTACATCTGTTTGAGGTCCAGGCGTGCCATGAAGTAATCCACCGACCAGCTGAACAGATTGTAGGGGATCTCGTCCATCTTACCGGGCCAGGGGCTGGAGAAGAGTCGCAGCTGCTTGAGCAGGCGCACCGACAGGAACTCGATGGCCGCCTTCTGGCATTGGTAATTGAGGTTTACGAGTATCGTGGTCCGCAGTCTGATGCTTAGTCTGTGCTCCGCCGTACTCCTCCGGGTTTTCTGGCGCTGGCAGGCGATTTGCCTCACTGCCATGGCCTCGGCACCCTCGAAGTCTGCTTGGAAGGACTGAAGCCTCGTCGAGGCTCGAGACGAGGCTCGAGCTCTGGACAAGGATCCGTCCTTAATTGCACTAATACGCGCTTCGTGCTCTTCCACGATGCTCCTAAGGAACTCATCGCGGCAAATGGACGGATCAGTGTGCTCCGGCAAGGGGAATAGAATCTCGAAGGGGTCGTCGGATTCATCCAGGCCCTCATATTTTATATTTGGCATTGTATTCCTTTTTTTGTTTTTTTGTGGTTCCTGCAATTTACTTGTGTGTTTCAGTTTGTATTTTTATATATTTTAATATTTTTTCTATGTGACTTTTAAAGCTGATTGAGGTTGAAATCGGATTATATTCCATATTTGTATGGAAGGTTTTATTTTTAAAGAGAATTAACAGCGTTAGGTTTTTAGCTTTTACTTATTATTATTATTATATTTTCGAGAATTCGTAAGAGAAATTATAGTGAATCTTCACATTAGCAATGAGCATTTTAAACGCTTTTCCTTATCGATAACAATGATACAGCATCGATACATCGATACAAATCGATACGCCCACAAAGTTTACTTTGTCATCAAATCTCCTCAAGTTTTTAGTCTCTCGGTTTTCCTTAAAGGGTCAAGACCTCAGTATATTCATTTTTAATATTATTTTATACAACTATTGCTTTATTTTAAAAATTATTTTAATTTCTTATTAATTTGCTAGTGAATTACAGTAAGTCCTTGGCATTAAGTCCACTAAATGTGTGAGCTATTCCATAAATAGGGCAGTTCTCTCAGATCTCTCAGAATATTCATTCTTAATATTATTTTATACAACTATTGCTTTATTTTAAAATTAATTTAAATTATCGACATAAATTTCTTATTAACTTATTAATTTGCTGGTGAATTACAGTAAGTCCTTGGCATTATGAGGGTCAACATCTCGAAGTTATCCTTAAAATTATTTTATTTATTTTATTTTATTTTATTTATGGTTTTGCAAACGGATGCTTTTGCTTTTCGTTCTTTTTTTTGTTGTAATATATTTCGCCTTTATATTATTTTAAATGACCGACTTATTTGGGCTAATCGAAAACACTCTTTCTTTTTACAATTAAACAATGTAAATCTTTATACAAAATCCCAATCCCATTTGAAAACTCCCGCCACTTAGTGTTGGAAATGGTCGGTTCAAAAGTGTAAATAACGAATCAGCTGTTGGCTAAGCAAGAAGAAGAAACAATTGCCATTCAAATGTCGGCGTGCCTGCACACTTCTTTGAATTTTTGAATGTGTTTTCGTTTTGCTTTTATTATCGTCCCCAGTTTTACACCTATTGTTTACATCAAAGTTAGTTACTAAGCTAGTTTACATAATCAACGCCACACAGGTGAGATAATCCAGCTGCGAAAGGTGCATGGTCAGTTGCTAGCTCTTCCAGGTTCTCGGACTCGACCGCATTTCATTTCGGTTTGTCCCGTCCAGTTGTACACAGGTGCGTTTCTGTGTTGTTGTGCAAAGGTAAATAAGAGCGCGAGTTTTATATATTGTGCTGTGCGCTTGTGTGTGTGCACTATTTTGCGGCACATTTGTTTATAAGCCTGATTAGCAGTCAGCTGTGCATATTTGCGTGTCTCATATTCACAATATAATATGAATATTTGGCTCTTAATTACCCCCCACACGACGTACGTGTGTGTGTGAGTGCTTGAGTGATGGGTCTGCGGCTGTGTGTGTGTGTGAGCCCAACGAATGGAAAATCGTAGTTATTACGTACAACGCTGCGTATGAGCAATAAACTGCAATTGAGTCAAGGCCACGAAACTAGCAACAATTGGCTTTAGATTTCGAGTATTCCGAGAATTTCCAAATAAACCGCTCAATTGATCTTCTCCAGGTCAAATACAGGTTTTTTTTTCGTTTATTTGTTAGCAACAATAAAAGCCAAAGTTGTATTTCCCTTCCATATATTGTAAAATATCTGTAAAGTTAATACATACATATAGAGACCGTGCTAAATAGTAATCGTAAAGTATTTAAATAAATTAATTTTTGATGGCCACTAAAACTTGAAATTTGGTTGCTTACTCTGCTTAAATTTACAATTATTGAATATGTTTTTAGACTTAGTTTAAAGTTAAAAAATTCCCATAATATAGGTACAAAATATAGGGCAAGTAGTGGGTTTTTGTTGGCTTAACTTGAAAGCAAAGCCTCTCCAAACGTAGACTAAGTGTTCTTGTTGTTTATTTTGTATAATCTTTCCACTGACAGTTATATTGATCTACCGCCCAGTTGGTGCTTTAATTTATTTGCTTTCGACTGCGAGCCCCTCCTTTCCCCATATTAGTTTTAGTAATCCAACCGAATCTGCCTTCGATTTATTGTGCGTCTCTATATAATTGATGTGGAGCGTTAATAAAAACCGATCACGACTGGCAGCGGTTGGGCAACCACTGCTGCTGCTGCTACTGCTACTCGGCTCCCCCGATAAGGCAAAGAAATACAGACAAGACAGGCAGTGCAACACTGTGAAATCACAATCAAAATGCAAACATAGCTCTGGCTTTAAGAAGTTGGGCAAATAACCAAATTAACGCTGCTGCAAGTGGCGACAGGGGCTCACACACACTCACCCCCACATAAATTAAGAAACTCACGGGATAGCAGTCAAAAAACAGATACAGAAGAGCTTGCATAATAGGGAACTACCAATAGGAATATTTAAAAACACAGAAACAGGGACGGACACCGAATTTTAAGCTCGGAGCCAGAGCTTACTAAGTGCCCCCAATGATGTGTAGGTTTTGTATTGCTTATATTCATTTTCTTTATAGAAAATTTGTCAATTATGGAACGTTTCTAGGAATATTTTACAGCAAAATTAAGTACAATTAGTAAGGAATATATTAAAAAGGTTCCGAGTTGAATGAAATTCTAGTTTATATAAGTATAGACCTTAATAAAGTATATTAGGGGCTGTCCTTATATTACATAATCACGTTTTTGATTATTTTTGACCCTCTTCCCCCTATGTAATCAAGAGTAATCATTAGAGAAATCCCCTTCCTTATGATAACTTAATCATAAACATTGTTTTCACCAAAAATGCATATAAATTAATTTTTTTTTTAATAATTTCTGATATAAAATGATTTTGTAATCCTTGTCCAAGAACCCCCCTCCCCAAATAATGAAACACTATAATTTCGCTGACCCCCTCTCCGCTGATTAAATATATATAGATAAAAGAAGTTCCATAGAATCTAGAATACATAATATCTAAGCCCTTCTTCAAGCTTAGCATAAAGCTTAAACGCTTTAAATACGTTTAAAGACACTCCACTGTACTCTCACTGAAACACACACACATGGGCGAATAAGATATGAGAAGAAGACGTCGACGAACTCGTTTCAATTGAGACTCACAACCCAAACCGTGAAACACAATTCATTCCACTGGAGAACGCGCAAGCGAAAACATTTTCCACCTCGTCTCGCATTCAATTCGCCTTCTAATTGGTATTTGTTTACATTCGGGTCTGCGGCCTTTGTTTTTTTTTCCATTTGCGTCTCCAGTAAGAGAGCCCGAGCCCGAATCCGAGCCCCTACCCGAAAATGGAGCAGTGGAACAATGTGGAGCTGACGAACATGTCCAAAAAGTCATATACACTGAATCATGCCTACGACATGGCCGAGAAGTTGAACAAGGAGAACACGCAGCCATCCTCGAATGGGAATGGAACGAGTTCGGAGAAGCAGCAGCCAGGAGCAGCGCCAGCAGAGGCAGCAGCAGCACCAGATAGCAGCAGCGAGATCCTCCAGCCCGGATCAGATGTGAAGCCGAAGGTGGAACCGGATGATGTGGAGAGCCTGCTGCGACGCCTCTACGGGATAACGATAAGCGAGGTCAAGGAAATTATCGCCTACGACGATCGCAACTTCTTTGTCAAGGAGGATAGGTAAGCAATACAAGGAAGTACTGAGTTGACACCCTTAATCCATCCCAGCAGCACATCCGGAGCGCTTTATCTGGGGTCAGAATATACGATATACTAATACAAGTGCGGACAGAATAATAGCTTTGCGAGAGGGTTGAATTTATCACTGATTTTACAACATTTATAGGAAGTCTCTGTCAGAATTGGTTAGCTTTTGGGGAATCTTTTTATTAGTATTCATTGGAAATATTGGTTTTTATAATTATCATGTAAAGTATGGATTTATTTATGGGTAGTTTTCGAATTTTCAGTTATTTTTCTCAAGTTAATTGATAATAAAACCGTCTTAGTCAGGGCAGGGATTTCAAAAATGAATATGATTTTTTTATGATGTGCAGCGTTGTGCAAAACTATCGATAGTGCAGGGCTGCCATCGATAGAGGCTCGATAGCACCAAACCATCTATAGTGTCGATGGTGCTATCGATAGTTCTCCACCTCTACTCCCAGTGCTCTTTCCTTTATGTTTTTTGGGGAGTTAGACTCTAAATAAAGGCTAGATTTGAGAGCGTGATATGATAGTTAACGTGACAATCAATCAAGAAGTTGTTTAGCTTTTAGAAAATCAAATTTACATGTTTGAGTTTTTGCCATAAAGTTAGTTTTAAAATATTTGAAATGGCACTAAATAACTCAGAGCTCTCCTCGCTGTTATTCTGACCGCACTTACATATGCCAGCAGTGCAGTCCCAAGCACGACTGTGCTGTGCAACACGAAAACAAATGATAAGTGCCTCCCGCGGTGGGTGTGGGGTACACACTACACACACACAGCATCCAGCATCTATTTATACCCGTTTAATTAAAGTTGTTAGTCGCGTCGGCCGAGTGTGACGCAAGGCGCAGTAGTCACCTTGGCTTGGCATCACAATTGCTATCTTGATGGATTCATGGCACTCGGCAGATTCACACAGATATATAATCAGTTCAGTTCAGTTCTTCACTTTAATAAATTAGATTAAGGACCAAGGTTACAGTGTAGATTATAGAAATAGCAAGCTATTTGAGCACGGATCTCTTCTGGAAGCCAAACATGCTGAGCTTGGGCTGATTATCGCTCACGGCGCCCAGCTTGGGGGTCTTGGGTGTTCCTCTTTTGTTGGCAGTGGTTGTGGGCTGGCTGAGGCCCACTCTTCGCAGGGAATTCTGGCGTCGCAGGATACGGGAGGAATGTGTAGAGGGAGCTGCCTCCTGGCTGCTGGCGGGATTCAACTCGGAACTGCAGCTGTCGTCGGAGAGCAGGATGATGCCCTCGTTGTTATCAGAATCTGTGGCATCCTTCAGTAGATTTAGTTTTTTAATGCGTACCTTTGGGTACCTTTCCATCAGAGGTTGGGCAGGCTCCTCTGATGATGATGATGGTTCCTTGGCAGTTTCATTTTCCGCCTCACTCTCGGGTGAGTTGGAACGTTGTCTCTCCTGAGTGTCCTTTCTCTCCAGTTTTAGCTTCTTGTGGCTAGAACTCGAGCTTAGTTTCTGCTCCTCGTCTCTCTCCTCTTCCAGCTTGCTTGCCTGCTCTTTGGGCGACCTTGTCAGTGGTTCAGCTTGTGAGGAAAAGAAACGACTTCGCACCTCGACGGGCTCCTTGGCGAAAATGCTTCTTTTGAGGGAATTAACCCGCTTTTCATCCGCTCCCTGGCCCAAAGGCGTCGTCTTCTTGGGACTGAGCAGACGCAGCAGGGAGGCATTCTCACAGACCACCGGCGATCGTTGTAGCGGCTCTTGGGCAGAGCGCTCCTTGGCAAAGGGATTGTGGCGTGTTCGGGTCTGTAGGGGGGAAGGCGGAGGGGTGGACTCCTCCTCCCTGTCCAGAGATCCCTCCCTGCTGGGACTTCTCCTGCGCTTCACCTTGACATTATACATGGTAAATACCTGAGCCTCCGTCTGCTTGGCCTCTTCCAGTCGCTGATTCGTCTCGATCTCCTCATCGACGGTTTTGCTCACAAAGTCCACCTTCTTGAAGAACAGGGCGCACGGCGCTTCCTTCTTCTCCGTCTGAGGAGGCTCCCTCCCCTGGAAATTCCCCTCCCAAATGCTCTTGTGCTTGGCCCGCTTCGCATTCTTGGAAGCTGGCTCTGGTGCAGCCTGCTCCGGCGTCCAGCTGTCCAGTTGCTTCAGCGAGAAGGGATTCAGGTTGCCCAGAGCCAAGTGCAAAGCCTGATCGCTATCCTCCAGCAAGATGCCAGCATTGCTGCAGTAGCGCTCCTCGGTGTCGTAGTCCTCCAGGGCACACAGCCGCTCCATGCGACGCTGCAGAGGATTGTAGATGTACATGTGCTTGAAGGTGGCCTCCGCCTTCAGGAAGTTTTCAATGTAGTCCTCGTCCACCTGCAAAGAAAAGGGAATGTTCAGAGGTCTGGCTTAGAGCTGTAAAAACATCGATAGTGCTCTTACTCGATATTTTCGATAGTGATAGTCCAAACCATCGATAATATCGATACTATCGACAAAATAACATGGCTCTACAAAAAATTACTTTGCCTTAACAAACCAATTTAAATGGCATAATTTATAAAAGATTTTATGTGTTAGAAAAAAAAAACAATTAAATTCAATTACATTACTGTCTATATAGAATTTATATATAGATGGTTTTTGATGTTAATGATTAAAAATGAATTTATGATTATATTTATTGGCAAAAACTTGTAAATTTTATACGAATTCACTGATTTGCTGCTAACGCGATGTATCGATGGTAGAAAAAAACAATCGATGGTGATCCGGCGCACATCATCATCGATAATATCGATAGTATCGTCGATTGTTTTACAGCTCTAGTCTGGCTACTCCAGTCTCCTGACCAAAAACTCACCTCCAGATGGCGCATGTTGAGGTAACTCGGTATCTTCTTCAATGCTATCCGCATGTCTTCCTGCTCCGTTTTGAGCATGAACTTGCAGGCCTTGGCCAGCCCAATGCCCGGCAGCGAGTCCACGTAGTCGCAGCCGGACAGGATGCACATGCGGCGGAACTTGTCAAAGTGATACTTCTCCTCCCGACAGCCCATGGCCAGGTGCAGCTTGTCCGCCTCCACCAGCATACCTACGCCATTTAAATCCAGCTTGAAGATGATCTTCTTGGCACCGAAGAGTGTCAGATCCGAGTCCTCGGTGATGATGTACTGGGCTATATCCCTTATATTGAGCCAGGCCATTTGAGCGTCCGCTTCGTAGGGCGCCACAATGCAGTCCACATTCCGGCTGCGGCACTCGCGGATCAACCGCAGCGCCATGTCGTGGGTGACGTCCACGCTGCGACGCAAGTGGATGCGCGCCTCCTCCGGGCGGTGCATTCGCAGGAGTTCAGCCGCACGCTGTCTGCTCTGCTTCCTGGAATCGCGACGCCGCTCTTCGGTCAGTGCCTTGGCGGGCAGATGTTGGCCATCGAAGACCAGGATGGGTTTGATGTCGTACGAGAGTAGCAGTTCGACGTACTTCATGCAGTAGTGAACGTAAAAATCCGTGTCCTCGCCGCGGGCCAACTTCTCCGCGCAGCTAAAGACTCCCTTGTGGAGCCAACAATAAGTGTCCACGGCCACCGTGCTGCCGCGGATTTTATTCAGATGAAAAGGCGACGAGGCCTTGCCCACGAAGGGAATCAGGCCCTTAATGCCCATGGTGCGGGAATGTTAACAAAAATCAACACAACAAATAACAGAAAAACAATCAGTAAAATGCGGCTTTTAGCGCCAAAAACTGCCGAAGTGTGACCAAAGTGCATAACGGTCAAGTCCCATGTTGACATTCACACAGAAGTTCATGTCGTGATGCTTACCAACACTGGCTTAAATTAAAGAAAATGATATTTTCAAATATTTTAAAAGTTGTGAAATGATTAATATTTAAGCTAATCTATTAATATTTAGCAACATAATTAAGTTAAGTAACTAACTCAAACCTTTTCAATTTAAAATTTTGTATAATAGCAAAAACAGTTTCTACAGATCTTTAAAGTAAATAATTTAATAAATAATTATAAATACAAATACAATTTGTAACTTATTAAAAACTAAAAATCATTTCTATCCTTCCTATAGCAACGTCAAGAACCCCCTTATTGTCTCCCATTGTCCGAATGGCTACGTCCTGAAGATCCTCAACTCGCTAGACTCCAAGAAAGAGGACTTTGTGGATGCCCAGAATCAGTTGCTTCTTAGTTTGGGTAAAAGCTACACTTTACACCTTCCGAATGTATTTAAATATATTTTATTTATTAGAAAAACAGAGTGTCAAGTGTCCCAGGCCGATAGCCAATGCCAGCGGCAAGTACTATTCGGTGGAGCGGCTCAATGGTAACTCGAATGTGGTGCGTCTCCTGGAATTCATTCCGGGCGAGATCTTCCATCAGGCGCCGGTGACGAAGCATCTGCTGTACCGCAGCGGCGAGTACCTGGCCAGACTGGATCGATCCCTGAAGAGTTTCACCCACCAGGCCTACGAAACGCACAAAACGATGTGGATGCTCCAGAGTGTGCCGGACTTGCGGCAGTTCCTGTATGCGGTGAAGGATGAGGAGCGCCGACTGATCTGCGAGGAGGTGATCGATGCCTTCGAGGCCAAGGTCCTGAGTCTGCTGCCCACGCTGGAGCACCAGATCATCCACGGCGACTTCAACGAACAGAACATAGTGGTCGAGCAGAGCGACGGCGGCGAGTACACCATCAAGGGAGTGATTGACTTTGGCGACACGAGCAAATCCCCGCTGCTCTTCGAGGTGGGCATCGCCCTCACCTACATGATCCTGCAGGCCAAGGATCTGGCCAGCGGTGGCGTCTTCCTGGCCGGCTACACCAGCGGCATTCCTTTGGGCAGCATCGAGCTGGGCCTCCTCAAGTACTGTGTCGCCGCCCGACTGGTCCAGAGCCTGGTGATGGGCCTCTACACGCACACACTGCATCCCAATAACGACTACCTGCTGGTGACCCAGGAGCAGGGATGGACGCTGCTCCAGAAACTGTGGCGCGAGAGCCTGGAAAGTGTGGATGAGCTGTGGGCGACCACGGGTCACCAGTACTTGACGCAGAGCAATAAATAGGATCAGAGGTTTGGGCCTGTCTTTTGACTTTTTGGTAAAAAAAAACGCAATCAATTTCAAATGTGATTTTTAAGATATTTAAGAAAGATACCAAGTATTATTAAAGGTCCAATTTTTAAACGTCCAGCTAATAACTATGAGTGCGAGCAGCTACCAATTCGATCGACAATAAAAAATCGATTAATTAGAGGTGGAGAAACATCGATATTCGCGAACACCGATGTTTTTCGATAAGTAAAAACTAAAACATCGATGAAAAACATCGAAATTTATCGATGTTTTTCAAGAAAAAAATTAATTAATTAATTAGAGATGGAGAAACATCGATATTCGCGGACATCGATGTTTTTCGATAAGTAAAAACTAAAACATCGATGAAAAAACATCGAAATTGATCGATGTTTTCAAGAAAAATATTAATTTTCTTCCCTTACTTTAGTGATTTGACAAAACAAATGTTCCCAAACATTTAAAAAAAATCAAAGCATCTATGTTTCTCCACCTCTACTATAAATCTGTAAAAGAAATTCGAAATAGGCCCGCTTGGAAAGCAATTCTAGAACCGATTGTCAATTATAAATAGAATTTCAGAAGCAAACACGAAAAAAAAAGAGTTACAAGTCCAAGTATTGATTGCATTTGTCTTTAAATATATTACTTTATCCGGTATATTATTATTATCTTTATCATTTACAATAAAACTTGTTAAACAAATACAAATACATTGTATGTAGTACATTCTTTCGCTTAGAATTAGAGTAGGTGTAGGTTATCGGGATCTACTATCAAGTGGTGGCGATTAATTTCGAATTGATTCTCTCTCAGCTGAAGCTTCGTTATTGAATTGTACTAATTAACTAATTAACTAGTTGCTAATTACATTGAATGGGTGTAAAAAAGGTTCCGCTTCCGTGGCCACTATACAAAGTATCATCATATGGTCTTCGAGGACTACTCTCGCTGCCTCGATCTATCCGCCTTGGTTAGTCCTACTTAAGACTAGATTACAAATAACCGACTTAACACCTACTGAAATGTACAAAAGAAGGCGCCACTCTCGAAGGCTGCTGGGTGATCTCCACCGGACACGTTGGCAGGCAGGGGGCAGGCGGTGGCTGGCTCCTCCTTATCTATCAGAGCAGGAGGTGGAAACAGAAGACGCGCTGCTATATATCAACTCATATATATATTTATATATAGTATAAGGTAAGAGGTGCCAGTGTTTACAGCTTGGGAATCAAGTTTATTTATTTTGTAAATCTTGTTTGTGTTTCTTACGACTGTCTCTGCTTTTCGCTTTTCTCCTTTTCTTGTTTTTGGTACAAAATGAAACAGGGTTTAAAAAGAAGTTCATCAAATAAAACAATATATGTTAAATATACATTTATAAAATCCCAGCCACAGACGACGACAACTCTCACTCGCACACACACATTTTTTACACACATTTAAAACCTCAAAGAATACAAAAAAAAAAAGGAAAAAAATATCAGAGATTTATACCTGAGAGTAACTCTTTTTCGCAACACACACACTCGCAATCGCAATCGCCGTCGCCTGCGCTTGGGACGTCGGCACAAACACGACAATAACATAGTATAAATAAAGAAAAAAAAATATATGGTTAATACGAGCTAGGGGGAAAAAAAATAGTTTTTAAAAATAGAAGTCTACGAATTTCATTTTGTTATGCCAAAAGAACAGCCCATTATTATATATCCTTTCTGGTTTTTTGTTTTTATCACTTCAGTGCGGGCGATCGGTCTTAAAGGTGATAAAGCTGAGATGTGGTATTATCCGATCTAACTTAGCGACTGGTTTTTGTTTAGATTTTAGTTTAGATTACACATGTTGTGTGGGGGGTGGCGGAGTGACCGTAAGTAAGTTACGTAAATTACGTAAAGGAAACTCTGATTGGAAGCTGCAAACTTAAGCTAGATCTTCTCAGTGCCAGACCAGGCGAGGGATAATAGGATGGGTTTGACTGGGATTAGCCCCCTTTTTAGGTGCGTTTAGTGGTCTTTAGATAATTCCAGGCCGTTTCACCTGAAACTATGTTAACTATGGTTGGAATTTCCTCAGGGAAATTGGTTTAAAATCAAGGCCAAAGGCATAAATTAACAAGGGTAAATTTAAATTAAATAAAACACTAAAATTTGTTGGTCTAGAACGTTGTGTGAAGTAAAGAAAGTCTCTTAGAATTTTTAAAACAATTTAAAACAATTAAAAAGAAATGTCCTCAGTTTTTGTAAGTGCAAAAAACACTCTGGAGTTTAAAAAAATGTAATTAGGCCTAAATGAAGTGAAGGAAGTTATCTCTCTTGGAATTTAAAATAAATAAACAATGTATAAGCTCAATTCTTGTTAAAAAGAAACACTTGGGAGAGTTTAGACAGTAAATTTAGCCTAAATAAAGTAAATAAATTTAGTTTTCTTGGAACTTATAACAATTCCATTTACTATAAGCTTAATTCTCTTTAAAAAGAAGATTCCACTCTTTTAAAAACTGCAAAAAACACTGTAAGGAAAACTAAACAAAGTAAAATGAAGTAACCAAATTTACTTCTCTTGAAATCTAAAACAATTAAACAATATTTAAGTTCAATTCTTGTTAAAAAGAAATAATAAAAAGCAATATCCACAATGTGTAAGTGCGAAAAACACTCGGGATAGATTGAACAATTATAACAATGTAAAAAAGTTACTTTTCTTGGAATTTAAAACAATTAAACAATATATGAGCTTAATTATTGTAAAAAAAAGTGTCCAGAATTTTTGTAAGTGCCAAAAACACTCGGAAGAGATTAAACGAAGTACATTTGGCCTAAATGAAGTAAATAAACTTACTTATCTTGGAATTACATTTACTATAAGCTCAATTCTAATTAAAAAGAAGAGTCCACAATTTTAATAAGTGCAAAAAACACTCTGGGGAAAACTGAACAAAATAAAATGAAATGAAGTAACTAAATTTACTTCTCTTGGAATTTAAAACAAATTAAAAATATTTAAGCTCAATTTATGTTAAAAAAAATGCCCACAAATATAGTAAGTTAAAAAAACACTCGGTAGAGATTAAACAAAATAAATTTGGCACTAAATGAAGTAAAAAAAATTACTTTTCTTGAAATTTAAAACAGTTGCATTTACTATAAGCTCAATTTTGTTTAGGGAGAGTTTAAAAAGATTCTAAAATTTTAATAAGTGCAAAAAACACTCTAGGGAAAACTAAACAAAATAAAATGAAGTAAATAAATTTACTTCTCTTGGAATTTAAAACAGTTAAAAAAAATGTCCACAATTATAGTAAGTTAAAAAAAACACTCGGGAGAGATTAAACAAAGTAGTTTTGGCACTAATAGAATTAAAGAAAGTTACTTCTCTTGGAATCTAAATCAATTGCATTTACTATAAGCTTAATTTTGTTTAAGGAGAGTTTAAAAGGAGTCCACAATTTTAATAAGTGCAAAAAAACACTCGGAAAACCTAAACAAAATAAAACAAACCAAAGAAAGTTACTTTCGTGGGAATTAAAATTGTATAAAGCTAGTTTCTAGAAGCAAAAATGCTCGGAATAATCAGAAAAACAACTATTGCACCTAGAAGGGATTGCCTTTAACGACGGACAACTGGGTGGGGAGGAGGATATATACACTCGACATCGCCTGGCCTGGATTGCAACTCGATCTGATCCCTAGGAGTAGGAGTGTCTCCGCTCTCTTAACTCCTCAGTAAGCCATGGTCACTCGCTTAGACCGCGTTAAGAACTAAATAGAAATTAGAAAAAGACAATAATCAGCAAGGTAAACGCAACGCCGTCCTCCTGCTCCGTCCAGCTCAGCTCAGCTCCAGCTGCCGTAGAAGATGCCCCAGGTGGAGCAGCCGTTCGGTGGCTAACGCCGCCTCGGACGCTTGCGCCGCTTGAGGAACACGTACGAGGAGTTCTTCTCCTGATGCCTGGCCTCCGCTGCGGTGGTGGGTAGCTTCTTGCTGGCCAACGTTGCCACCGGCGCCGCCTGCGCCTTGGACTTGGCAATGGACGTGAGCGCTTGACGAGCATCCACCCAGGGCAGGCTAAAGTCATCCCTGGCCTCTATATTAACCATATTCTCGCCAAAGGCTTGCACCGGCACCTCGTTGACAAACTGAATGCCCTCAATGTCCTCGGGCAGCGGATAGAAGGTGGACGTGGGCAGGGGATCCAGCGAGACGAGCACCTCGTCCTGATTATGGCGCATCCTTAGCCCCTCGATTCGGATCTGTTCCTTCATGTAGCGCGCATCCCTGCATTTCCTATCGATCTCGTCCTTCACATACTTGAGATGCCGCTGCTCAAACACCGCATCGCTAAGGGGCTCCGTATTCCTTTTGTCCGAACTGGGCGCTATGGGATCATCCTTCCACTTGGGTATCTCCAGGCTGGGATTATCCGCCAGCAGCTCGTCGGCCTCCTCCAGAAAGAACTCGTTGTCGCAGTGGAACTCCTGATCCTCCCACGAACGCGTCGTGTACGGAAAGGTGGCGGTACGGAAGCGAGACTTGGACTTGCCCGAACGCGCCGTGGCCTTGCTGTAGGTGTGTGCTGTACAGTTGTTGACAACCGTCGTCGTCGTCGTCTTTCTGGTTGTGGATGATGAGGAGTTGCTGCTGCTCACGCTGCTCATGGATTGCGGGGTCAAAGGAGTCGCTATTTTGTCAGCTGCCGCTGCTGATGTCTTGGCTTTCGACTTGGTCGAGGGACTGGCTGGGATCGGCTGCTCCTGGCGTTCGGATGTGGGCGTGGGCAATGGCGTGGATGCTGGCGTCGACGATGGCGTCGTGGTGGGCGTCGGTGCCGGTGTGATTGTGGAGGAGGAAGCGGTTGTGGGTGGAAAGATCAAATTTTTGGCGACTTTCTCCTTGCTGGGCTTCTGCTTCATGCTCTCACTCTGGCGGCGCTGCTCCTTGTTGACATGCTCCAACAGCTTGCGGCACAATCGCTCATCGATGGTCTCCTCGGTGTCGGGGTCCGTGTCCTGATCCTGGTCCCGTGAAATGGATTTATCATTGAGCAGCGTCAATCGCTTCATCTTCACCTGCGGCTCGAGGTGGTCCCCGCGATCCCCGCGATCCTCACGCGTAATGATCGCCGGAGCGGGCTTCAGTGGCGAGGTGCCAGTGGAGGTGGAGGTGGAGGTGCCAGTGGAGGTGCCCATCTTCTTGTCAATGAACATGCCATGCTGCCGGATCTTCACCTGCAGACGGTGCTTTTTCACGGGCTCCGTTTGGGTTTTTGTCGACTGATAGTGTGGACTGGGCGTGGACTTTTTGGCAGGCGAGGAGGAGGATGTGTTCACAGCTGCTCCTGTGACCTTGGGGGATGCTGCATGGGCAGCGGAGTTGGCCTTGAGCAGGGTGGAAGCCGAGGCGGAGGGCAGGGCATTCGAGTTGGCCACCGTCGTCTTGGGCGCAACCGCCCTGAGCGCGAGAGCCTTGAACGCCACTTCCTTGGGCGTTTCCTGAAGCGGTCTTTGCTCCTTGTGTTGCTCCTTGAGCTGCTCCTTGTGCTGCTGCTCCCTGGAAGGTTTTGGCTTCTCTTTGTGGGCTTTCTGAGGCTCCTTGGGTGTTTCTTCGTGCACCTTGGGTGCTGGCTGCAGCATCTCCTTGGGTGCCGCCTTCCGCTCCTTGGGTGCTGCTTCCTGCTCCTTGGATACTAGCGGCTGTTCCTTGGCTACTTTCGGCGCTTCCTTGGATACTTTTCGAAGTTCCTTGGGTGTCTCCTGCTCCTTGGATACTAGCGGCTGTTCCTTGGTTACTTTTCGAAGTTCCTTTGGTGCCTGCTCCTGCTCCTTGGGTGCCTTCCGCTCCTTGGATGCTTTTCGCTGGTCCTTGGATGTTTTGCGAGGTTCCTTGGCTGCTTCCCGCTCCTTGGACGTCTCCTGCTCCTTGGGTGCTTCCTGCTGCTTGGGGGTTTCCTGCTCCTTGGACACTTTTCGAAGCTCCTTGGGCGTTTCCTGCTCCTTGGATACTTGCGGCGCTTCCTTGGACACCTTTCGAAGCTCCTTGGGTGTTCCCTGCTCCTTAGATGCTTCCCGCAGCTCCTTGATAACTTCCGCAAGCTTCTTGGGGGCTTCCTCATGCTCCCTTTTAGGTGCTTTCTTCAGCAGCTCCTTGGTCACTTCTTGCTGCTTCTTGGAGGCCTCCTCATGCTCCCTTTTTGGTGCTTCCCTCAGCTCCTTGGGACCTTCCTTCACCTTGGATGTTTTTTGCTGCTCCTTGGGCGCTTCTTTCAGCTCCTTGGGCGCTTCCTTCAGCTCCTTGGGACCTTCCTTCACCTTGGATGTCTTTCGCTGCTCCTTGGGCGCTTCTTTCAGCTTCTGGGGTGGTTCTTCCTGCTCCTTGAGTGGTTCATCCTGCTTTTTGGGTGCCTGTCGCTCCTTGAGCGCTGCTTCTTGCTTCACCTGCTCCTTGGTGGCCTGAGGCTCCAGCTGCTCTAGCTCCTCCTTGGCCACCTGCTCTAGCTTGGCATGCCTGCTGATGGTCAGCACCTCCTCCTCCGTGGTGTGCACTTCGATCTCCATGGACGCTGACTCTGTGCTGACAATTTCCTCGCTGAAGATCTCCACGGTTTCGATCTCCATATGCTCCACCGACTCGAGCACCAGCTGCCCCTCATTCCCAGCCATTTCCTCTGACTTCTGCAGTTCCTCCTGCTCCTCCTGCTCCTGAACCACCTCGTTATGGAGCTCCTTTTGCTGATGATTCGGCGTGGAGTGAGCCGATGGCGCCATTGGCTTCTCATCGGCCATGTCCAAGTCCATGGGACTCATCTGCAACTGCAAGGGATTTGATTTGCTTGACTTGGATCGTAATGGGGATAAATCTCACTGAAAAACTCACCTGATTCGGCCAGAGATCGTCTTCGGGGGCAGAGAGTGCCTCTATGTTGTTAACCAGTGGACTGTCCACATCCTCTTCGCTCTCCTCTTCGTCTTCATCCTCCTCGTCACTGTCCTCGTCCTCGCTCGAGTCCTCCTGCTCCTCGCTATCCACGTCATCCGAGTCCTCCTGCTCCTCCTCCTCCATATGGCCATTGGCGTCCACGCAGAGGGCAATCTCCTCCTCGCCGAGAACCTCCTCCTCTGCACCCACAATGGTTTCGGCGGCCACCTCCACTTCGTGGCACTCGTGGGGTTCCAGGGCATCGTGAAAGATGTCATCATCCTCAACGACTTCCTCCACTATGCTCTGATCCTGCTCCTGAAGGGACAGCTCAAAGCGAAAGTGCTCCGCCTTCAGCTGATGCTCCAAGTGCTCCGCCTCCAGCTTCTCCTGCAGCTGTTGCAGCTGCTCCTCCTCGATCTTCTGCTGCAGCCGCTCCTCCTCGAGCTTCTGCTGCCTCTGCTCCTCCTCCAGCTTCTGTTGCAGCTCCTGCTGCAGCTGCTCCTCCTCGAGCTTTTGCTGCAGCTGCTCCTCCTCCAGCTTCTGCTGCAGCTGCTCCTCCTCGAGCTTCTGCTGCAGCCGCTTCTCCTCCAACTTCTGCTGCAGCTGCTCCTCTTCGAGCTTCTGCTGCAGCTGCTCCTCCTCAAGCCTTTGCTGCAGCTGCTCCTCCTCGAGCCTTTGCTGCAGCTGCTCCTCCTCGAGCTTCTGCTGTAGCTCCTCCTCCGCCTGCTGTCGCAGCTCCCTTTCCGCTTGCACGTGGTGCTTGGTGGACGTGAGGCTGGAGTCCTGATTCACGCGATGCAGGAAAATGGTGCTCACCTTCTTGCCATTGAACTCGCCACGGGCTTTGCTCTCCAAAGGCTTGCTGGAGGCGGGAGGAACATTTGTGGTGACCGCCGCTCTATGTGGCGGCAGCTGTGGCTCCTCTTCCTCCTGCTCCTGCTCCTGCTCCAGCTCCAGCTCTACCTCCTCCTGCACCCTGATCCTAGGCAGCTCCTCCTGCTGCGGCAGCGGCTCCTCCATCGGTTGGCTCTGCTGCTGGGCGGGCTCCACGAGCTCAGTTTGCGTCTCGGCATGACAGAGGAGGAGCTGCTGCTGCTGCTGGGGGGCAGCGGCAGGTGGCAGTGAGTGATCATCATCGTCGTCGTCATTTGTCCGCTTGTTCTTTTTTCGCAGCTGCTTGCGCAGTTCCTCGATGGTGGCCTCCAGCTTGGCGTTGGCCAGCTTCAAGTCCTGATTCTGCACCAGAACCTTGCCCAGCTTGGCATTCTGATCGTCCAGCTCCTTGTCCTTGGACGCCAGGCTGTCCGTCTGCTCCTGCATGAGGTTCAAGTGCAGCATTATCATCCGCTTCAGGTTGTTGTTCTCCACGATGAGCGTTACGACATCGGAGCTTGCCGCACCGCCCGACGAAGGCGGTGCCATTGCCCCACCGCCGCCGCCGGCACGCTCCTGCGGCGCCGGTGGCGGTGGTGGCTTGTAGTAGCTACTGGCTTCCTTCTGGTACCCACGCTCCTGTCGCTCTTGCGGCGGTGGTGGTTTGTAGTAGCTACTAGTTTCCTTCTGGTAGCCGCCATAGCCATGCTGCTGCCGCGAGTAGCCGCCCTTGTTACTGTGAGGATAGCCGGGACCGCCGCCGTGCGGGTGGGGATGTGAGTGCGGGTGCTGTGAGTGCGGATGCTTGGGGTAGCCACGCGACGAATTGTGGTGATAGGGCGGATCCGAGTAGTTGGCCTTCTGGTTGAGCGGCCACTTGAATCGCTTGTCCATGGCGAGGAGTATTGAGCTGCCGTCAGACCTGAGATCTTCTCATAGTTCGCCGCCCCTTCGTTTGTTTTGTTTTGTTTTGTTTGTTGCGCCGTGCTTGGCGCTCCGCAATCTCGCCACCACGCTTGACGCTGTGCTGCTCTGCTTTTGGCAGCTGATACGGCGACGATACAATGCGTAGAAGTAGAATCCCGATTCCCGATTCCCACCACACTTAATTTTTCTTTCTCGCCCCTCTCACGAGAGCATCGCCTTTTTGGCCAGAATTTAGGTCCTCAGCGGTATGTGCGTGGCGTTGCTATTGCACGTGGTGACCACATTTAGCCACCGGATTTTACGGTTCGTTTTGGGGGGCGCGTTCGCACGTTCTTTCACCGCTTTTTCCACGATTATCCGCAAATTGTAAACTCGCCCGAAAAATGCTCTTGGAAGTATGGCGTTTTGCTGGCGTTGCCAGGCCACGAAACGCGCAGGGTTGCATTTAGTGCTAGAGATGCGAGTGGGTCGTGATATTTTCGTGGCACGAAACTCACGAGCACTATGTAAATATAAATTATTTTGCGTAACTGTACTACTCGGATCGTTTTAAAGGTCATTTATTATTAAACAATTTTATAGTTTTTTTAATGTTTAATTTTAAATGTTAGCTTAAAGTGGAATATCCATCACACAGGACACCTTAAAAAGCAGTTAACCCAATTTGGTTATTAGTTTGACTGGCTTAGGGCCATATAAATGTTTTTATAATATATTTAATTTCATAAAATCAATTTGTGACATATATATTTCTATTCGCAATGCATATAAGATTAGAATGAATTTTAATAAATCCACAAGTATGTTAGAATTTATGTACATTATCGTGTTAAGTAAATTTGATAATATGATAACCCAACTATGAACCCAATAAAAAATCCTTTAAAGAAACTTTTAATATAATTAACATAAACGAAAAATAAGGAATTTCCATCTTCGTGTTTCCTCGTGCCTGGAAAATTCCTCACGCGGCACGCTCCCATCTCTACTGTCTGCTGCCACCCGTGCAAACGCCGGGCAACAGTACATCCCACTTTTTGTGCCACCCACATATGAAGTGATACATTTTATCACCAAAATACGCCTTGAAAATTGGACTACAATTAGTTATGTAATCGGAAAGTACAAGAACAAAGCCTTTCCATTCGCCAGGCAGTTGGCAGCCCTGTGCCTTATGCAAGCGCTGCCTGTGAATGGCAACGGAGAAGAAGCAGAAAATGGCGGCAAAACTATATTAGATTCCATTTGTTGTAGTTTGGTTTTTCTTGCCATTTCGGTTGCTCCAATTGTTAACCATGGCATCCTTATTTGGCGACGATGGTGTGGACGACCTGTTTAACGACAACCTGCCGATGGATCAGGACCAGCTGCCCAGCGATGGCGAGGGTGAGAAGCTCTTTGCCGACGATGAGGAAAACAATGAAAATGCTGGAGAGCCCGGAGGAGAGGAAGGAGGCGAGAAATTACAGCCGAAGAAGCGAGCGGTACGGAATCCACGGCCCCGTCTCACCGTTGACACACTGCGTGGCCCCCGCGGCATCCAGACTATCGAGGAGTACTTCAAAGACATCAAGTTCCGCGGCCGGGGAAATGAGAAGACCGATCTCGACGAGGTTCTGCGTCGACTGCAGCACTGGGGGCATCGTATGTATCCCACCTACACCTTTGACGACGTGCTGAACAACATCGAGCGGCTGGGCAAGAAGAAGCCGCTGCAGGTGCACATGACGCGCTACCGTTTGGGCCATCTGGAAGAAATGCGCGCCCACGAGGCGGAGGCCATGGAGGAGGCCCAGGACGACCAGCACGGTGACGGAGGATCCGGCGGTGACGAGCCCTTCGATGAGTTTGATGCCCTGCTGGGTGAACAGATAGCCATGTCCAAACTGGCTCCACCACGCACTCCCCATCAGCGGGCCACGATGTCCACGACCTCCAGTGGCAGCAACAGCACTTTGGTCACTCCCTCCTTCTCTCGGGGCAATGCCGTCATGTCCACGCCGTACTCCGCTCCCACCTTCGATCGGAACGGAGCTCCCTTGGCTGCTGCTGGTCGGTTGGCTTCGTTGGACATCAGCGACTATGGCCAGCCGTTGCCTCCCTCGCAGCCTGCAACGCCCTCGGCCAAGAAGCTATCCACAGAGCAGATGGCCAGGATTGCGGAGAACAGGCGGCTGGCACAGGAGAGACTCAAGGCTAAGCAGGAGCAGCAGCAGCAGCCGGAAACTGCCAGCTTAAAGGTGGAGAGAGAGCTGGAGAGAGCCTAATAAATATATAGCTGTTAAGCCCAGGTAATAAGAAAGCTTTATCTAAATAATATTTAAACTAAAACCCAAACAAAACCAAAGATCTTTAAATTCGGTGCCCAACTACTAGTATATACATATGTATGTACATATGTATGTATATAAAAGTCAAGTATATATTGTGGGATAGGATTTTTCTCAATCGACGTCGCTGCCACTCACGGACAGTATGGACAAAAGAGAACAGAAGAAGAAGTATGCACAAAAGAGAACAGAAGAAGAAGTATGCACAAAAGAGAACAGAAAAAGAGAAGAAGTATGCACAAATGAGAACAGAAGAAGAAGTATGCACAAAAGAGAACAGAAGAAGAAGTATGCACAAAAGAGAACAGAAGAAGAAGTATGCACAAAAGAGAACGGAAGAAGTATGCACAAAAGAGAACAGAAGAAAAAGTAGGCACAAAAGAGAACAGACGAAGAAGTATGCACAAAAGAGAACAGAAGAAGAAGTATGCACAAAAGAGAACAGAAGAAGAAGTATGCACAAAAGAGAACAGAAGAAGTATGCACAAAAGAGAACAGAAGAAGTATGCACAAAAGAGAACAGAAGAAGAAGTATGCACAAAAGAGAACAGAAGCAGAAGTATGCACAAAAGAGAACAGAAGAAGAAGTATGCACAAAAGACAACAGAAGAAGAAGCACAAAAGGAAATAGAAGAAGTATGCACAAAAGAGAACAGAAGAAGAAGTATGCACAAAAGAGAACAGAAGAAGAAGTTTGCACAAAAGAGAACAGAAGAAGAAGTATGCACAAAAGAGAACAGAAAAAGTATGCACAAAAGAGAACAGAAGAAGAAGTATGCACAAAAGAGAACAGAAGAAGTGTGCACAAAAACAGAAGAATCAGTGCAGACAAATTGAAATTGTGTGGCTAAATTTAGCCTTTTTTAGCGTTAAATAGCTAGTTTTTAGGTTATAGGTAATTTTGTTGCCAAATTACAGAATATTTAAGGTTTTTTTTTTGTCATATCTAGCCATACAGTGTTTAAGTTTCACTCATACAAATGCAATGTTGGCATTTGACTGTAGTGTAGTGCGAACCACTGATTTAAACTCAAATCTTACTGTAAACATAGACTATTTTATTAAATCATTTTGAGTCGTGGTCTTAGGTACATAAATTAGGATTCGTCGTGAGTAAGAAGCTACATGGTGCGAGCATATGTACAACTGGATTTCGACATGGTCGGGTGATGGGCGGTGCGAGAGAGAAAATACTTAAGATACTTCATTAGAGGCTAGAGGCTGGGATACTATTAAGGTACAGGCGCGTATTCGGGGGCGTATTCTTTTCAAGAGTCCCCCCATCCCCTTAAGTGCTAAATCTGAGGGCAACGATGGGCAGTGATTCGAACAGACCCTTGGCCCCCTTCAGCAGAGCGGCCACAATGTTTGTGAGCATCACCTCTTGGCTTGGAGTGGATTGCGCATGGGCATCCTGATCCCTGGGATCCGATCTGTCCCTGACGGCATCGCGAATTACGTGTAACAGTCGCTGATACAGGAACGATTGCCTGTAGATCGGTTTGGAGAGGCTCAGGTGGTCATCCTTCATCAGATAGAAGTCCCCGAAATCTATCCTCGAGGATTCCTCTGTGACGATGCGCAGCGGGAACTTGAATGTGGTGAGCATTGTGGGTTGGCCCTCGGCCACGCTGACGACCTTAACGTGGCGCAGGAACGTGTGCAGGCACCCCATGAAGCGGCGGTGCATCTCGAGCAGCTTCGGCGAGTTCTCCTCCATCTCCTTGACCTCAATGGAGGGCGAGAGTATCATCTGCATGTGCTGCTTCCACTTGGCAATGGGCGAGCCCCGGTGCGGTGTGCCCAAGAACACAATGCCCTTGGTGTTCCGGGCCAACTGCTGGACCTTCTGCTCCTGCGAGTCCACGGACTTGAGGAGCATCAGCTTGGTGAGCAGGCCGCCCATGGAATGTCCTATCCAGACGATCGGTCTGCCGTTGCCCACATCCGAGGCCACAATCCTCTCCAGCAGCGTAGTGGCCCTCACATCGATGTGCCCTTGGCCCTTCTCGCACGGGCAGTATTTGGTGAAATTCGCCGACCACTCGGTGACCGCTGACGTGTAATCGATGCCAATGATTCGGGAGTCGGGATAATCATCCGGCAGCCATTCCATGGGCCAGCAATTGGTGTACTCGTCGCTGGTGTCCTGGTTGCTCCACTCGCTGCCCGACACACTAAAGTCCCCAGCACAGTGCTCGTTCGCATTGAGCGGCACATCGGGATGGACCACCTCCCAATCGGAGTCCAATTCGGCCTCGTTCCTCAGCGTCTCGACAAACTCCTTGGTGGCGTCATCGCTGATGCTCAGGCGCTGTTTCTCCACCTTCTTGCTGGCCTTCAAGACGGGATCTGAGGCGGAAAGAAAGATAAAAGATTAGAGGAGAGTCACGCAAAGCGGCTTCTCCCTCCTTGCTTACCTTTGATGGCTTCCGTCTGGGTGTTGGCCTCTGGGGGAACCGGCTGCTGCTGCGGCTGCTGCTTGCGCTGCTTGCTGCCATTCAAGCGCTTCTGCTCACCCACCAGAAACACATCATCCGCCTCGCTGGTGTAGAACGCATTCTTGCCGTAAAGACCCAGTTCCGTGGGCTGCTTCTTGTCCCGCTGCCGCCACGTGATGAACACACCACCCAGGAGTCCATGGACAAAGACAATATCAGCCTTGGGCTTCCTGCGGGTGCGAACACGCGGATGCAGCGGATAGACATTCGGCGGATAGGTGCACTGATTGGGATCGTCGTGATCCAGATTGGCCATGGTCTTGGCCGAGATCACTTGCAGCCGGAGATCGGGACACTGCTGCCAATCGGCCAGCACACCAATCCAACCGGAGACAAAGAAGTGCTCCACGGCATCGGGCACCACCGATATGTTGGCCAGCACCTTGCAGAGGGTGGACAAGGTCTCGTTGTCGTCGCTAAATATCTTACGCAGCTCCATGAGATGCACGAGGCCGCCGTCCTTAATAATATTTGCCGAGGCCTGGGGATCCTTGGTGATGTGATGCAGGAACGAGATGATCTCCTTGAGTAAGTCCGTGTCGGCCGTGGACAGAACAATGGTCTGCTCCTCGGTTAAGTACTCGTGGATGTCCTCCTGTTGGCATAATAATAAAGTTTTATGTTTAAAGACTGAATTTGAGATCTTACAATTGGATCCTGTTCGGGAAAGTATTTGCTGAAGAAGTGGTCCACGCAGGACATGGGTCGCAGCCGGTTGAGCATCACGTGCAGCTCGGACAAAAGCATCTTCGGGTTCTTGATGCATCCGGCCCGGTGGACGGGCATAAACCAGCGTGTGTCGGCCCCACATCTGGCCAGAGAGACGGCCGTGCGGGCATCGCAGATCTGTGCCAAATGCCGAAAGTCCCAGTCCTTGAGATGATCCATGCAGACCAGCTGCTCCACCGCCTTCAATCGCTCCGTTTGCGAGCCGTTTTGGGCGATATTGAGAAGGCGCCAGGCCAAAGAATGCTTGGCCGACTTCCACCACTTGCCAACGGGATTGATGATCACGCTGATCCACTTCTTCTCGTTCTCCTGCTTCTGCATCATTTTGCGCATGGACTCCCGGTAGATGTGGTACTTGATGTAGATGTACTCGGAACGCCGCTTGTCCGGCTCGGGTGACTTGGTGTCCACATATCGGGAGAGGAAACTGCGCACCTGTGGCGACTCGTACAGCAGGAACCCGGCACTGAAATTTGAAAGTTATGCGAGTTTTTAATAAGGTTATTGTTGAAAAACTAAAGTTGGTGAAGTTGGAACAACTTATTTTGAACCGAGTACTGTTGAGAAACTAAAGTTGGTGAAGTTGGAACAACTTATTTTGAACCGAGTACTGTTGAGAAACTAAAGTTGGTGAAGTTGAAACAACTTATTTTGAACTGAGTACACAGTAAATATTGATTCGTTATCGATAACATTTGCTTCTTCCTCTTACTTCTACTTCCCCTGAACTACGAACATACGATCATACAAAAAAAAGTGTCTTTGCTGTAACGAATTATTAAACTATTCTTACTGGTGGAAATACAAAAATAAATACATCGTGGGTTAAAGGAGACTGAATGAGATTGCTTGACTTCGTTGGAGAGCTGAGAACATTGCGGATTAGTGGAAATATTTTTGATTTATTAACAGTTATATTTTATTATAAATCTGTTTACATAAATATATGAATTCCTTTTAAATGTTTTCACCTATTCAAAATTGTTTAAAAGTATTCTCCTAAAATATACTTGTTGTTGTTGTTTAATAATCGTTCTTGAACCAAAACAATTACCGCTGCCAACAATCTGTTATTGGGATAAAAGTGAAATAAACAATTATTTATAGATTCTTGTTTATATTTTACTTTGATTTTATACGAGAAATGATTTTTTGTTATATTTTTAGATTAGTTTCTAATTTATAAGGTGTTTAATTTAATTATTATTAAATATACATTGTTATAAGTTCAGTCTTCAAAAGAACGGTTTCAGGCTCCGACCGTCAATATCGGTGCCCAACCATGTCATATTCAATAAAGTTAATTCTGATCAAAGAAGCTTTTAAAATCCCCACCTCTTATCTACCAACTTCCGTTTTTTATTTCTCTTGCTGGTTGTTCTTCTTTTTTTTCTATTCTCTGACCTTAAATAACAACAACAATTATCGCTGCCAACTATTTGTTATTGAGATAAACGTGAGATAAACAACAATAACAACAACGCCGAGAACTTGTTTATTTCGAAAAAGTGGGCACGTCACCTAGAATTCTCTACACGCGCCAAAGTGGCACAAATAACAATAGGAGAGAATTCCCCGGCGATAAGGAGAGAACTATAAATTCGCGGGGGGTTCGCGAAAACGAAATTTAAACTGCGCACTAATATGGCGCCATGATAGTTTTGGCAAACACACACCACCACTACCTCACCTCTTTTCCGAGTGTATGCGTTTTGGGGCCTTGAACAGCTGTTAACGCACACGCCGAACAAGAAGAAGAAGCGAGGAAGCAAAAACAACAACTCCCCCACCAACAAGCTTGCTATCTCACTTTTACAAAATCGTACGTTTTGTTTTGATCGTGTTTTGCAGAGCGAATAAAAGAGTCAGCTAATCGGCTATAGATGACTAATTCAATGCCCTACAAAACGGTTAAATAATTAATTTAAAGAACAAATCAATATATTCACTGAAAGAATACTAAGTTATTGTGTTAATTATTAAATAAAGATATTAGCCACTGAATAAAGCTATTTTGTCATAAAAAAAATATTTTCATTTTAAATTGGCTTTATGGGGACACTCTTTAAAATCTGATATTATTGCTATTAATGGAATGCAATATATATTTGGCTAAGAATTGATAAAGAAATCATACGATTTCCCCTTTTAATTTGTTAATAATCTAGAACTAAAACGAATTCTCCAGAATTTCCTTTGTTAATCCGACTCCGTTATCAACTTTCTTTTCGGGTAAAATCAAGTAAACACCTTTAGTTCGGTGCCACATTTCCAAATAAGTATTTGTGCTTATAGCCTGATTATTCATCGGGTAATTTGTTATAAACAAATGACGTTACAGGCGCGACAACGCCTGTTTAGTATACAGAATGCGGAAAACAAGATCTGCTGCTGTTGTTGTTGCTAATGTTTTGCATTTTATTTATAGTATATCTAGAGATATATAGTATCAAGAGATCGTACGACTTATTCAGAGGCCATGTGGCGCCATTTGAAATAGAATTGAAACGTGTATGGGACGAGCCCCCAAAAAATGTAAATAAGGGCAGGGTTTTTTTTTTTAAGGTTTCTCAGACTCATTGAGAGGTACTTTTTTTTTCGCCGAGTGTGCGTGTGTGGGACCTGTAGCAGCTGCTTTTTATTTATTTATTTTTTTTAGAGAGAGAGTGGCGTTGGGGAACTTGTGGATATATGGCGTGATTTTGATTTACTTACGCGGTCAGCAGGCCCACTCCGCCCAGGCCCACAAGCTTTGGATGACGGCGCAACTGGGACTTAAGATCCTCCAATGACATTGCCTGTATTCTGTTCTAGTTGTTGCTGTTGCGCTTTGTTGTTTCTTTTTTAGTTGGCTGCCAAAAGTTTACTCGGTTTCTGAGAGTCACACGTTAAATTTAGACACTTATTGTATCACACACACCTGCCCCCTACGAATTTGTATCACTGGGGCGTTTTTTCGCTTTGTAGTTTGCTTGCTGTCACTTGACAAATGTTTAGGATTTCGCTTTGTTTTGGCTTTTGAGCTGTTATTGCTGCCGAACTTCGGGTTCTTTCGTTTTTATAAACTTTGATGGATAGGACCGTTTGCGGCAGTACCAAGAATACCATACCATTCACAGCGCGGCGGGAGCAGCTGATTGCTTGAATCGGAATCCATGGGTGTGATCAAAACTATTTTGAGGGGGTTTCGATTTAAAAACCTTGCATGTAATATTTGCCACATTTGTTTCGTATTTGTATTTAGACTGATAATTTATTTAGTGCGATCTACAATACGCAATCCAACTTCCTGTGGACCCACAAATAGGAATTCCGAATTTGCCATATGTATAGTAGTAAACTGTTGACTTATTTCCTATACTTAAATAAAATAAATATTTCTTTAATAACAGTTTATTAAACCCGTTTTATTGGTAGTTTTAAACAATCTAGTTTCCCCCCAATTACGTTACGCTTTTAGTGTGACCGTTTCCCAAGAATTCACTGCGAAACGCGGACATAGCTACAGCTGACTGATAACACAGGGAGAGGGAGAGCGGAGTACCAATTGGGGGAGAAATTCTTTTCTCTTTATTTTGAACCAAAGTTTATTTGCCAGTTTTTAATTGTCGTAGCCCCCAGCAGCTTGCTTGTAAAATGTCATAGAGTTCGCTTAACACCGCCGCGTTTACCGATTGCTTCGAGTTTTGGTTCTAGTGCTGATATTTCGATGGATACTCGCGGCTTTTCACCTCTTCTTGCCTGAGACAGACAGCCCGTCGTCGTCGACATCGGACATAAATAGCTGTTGGGTGCCCAGGTGGGTGGTGTTATTGGCGTTGTCGGTGGTGCTGGAGTGTGGGGCTAACTCCCCCTGAACAACTTGGAGGGAAAACGACATAGCTAGCCAAAAGCGAGCCCCGGAAAAGCAATAAAACCTAATTTCTGCCAGCACACCGAGTTAGCCAAGATGAAAATCCATTTTCGGGAGCAGTATGGCACGAAGGGTGAGGAAATCCTCTATGTGACGCCAGCAGGTGAGCAAATCGATCAAACCAGGTTCTGGAATACCCTTGCAGAGCTGTAAATTGTTTGAATTTAGGGGGGAGAGCAATAATAAGCGTTCCATCTGTCAGTTTTAATTAATTAGTTATAAGGGGAAGCTTCAAAATAAACAAAGCGCAGTCAACGGCGTTCCTATGACAGCTTAAGGGCGATTCTAATGTCGACCAAACATGGTCTTGTTATTAGGTATTCTTCATTAATTGTTATTTTAATTATTTATACCAGAATAAAGGTTATATGAATGATTGTAGTTCTAGGATATTGCTTAGTTTTAAATAATTTGATCTTTTTCACAGATGCCTATTAATGAGGAGATATTCTTTCAGTTTTACAAAGGATTTTACAATATCCTCTGCAAGAAAGAGATAACTCTGCTATAACTTTAATCTATTAACTTCCCCTTATATTCCCAATCCAGATCAGAGCAATATTGTGAGGGTACCGCTGCGCGGCGACAAGCTAGTCATCCAGGAGAAGTTCCTGCTCTTCCGCGTGCTGCAGAAGATCTTCCTGCCCAAGGGCTATCCGGACAGTGTGAGCGAAGATTATGCGGCATATCAGGTCTGGGACACGGCCCAGGCCTTTTGCAGCACCATCTGCGGCACGCTCTGCACCCATGCCATCCTAAAGGGCATCGGCGTGGGCAGCGAGAATATCAATGCGTACTCCGCGACAGTCACCTGGATATTAAAGGAGGGCAGCGGCCATGTGGGACGCATTGTGTTTGCCTGGTGGCAGGGCTCCCAGCTGGACGTGGACTCGAAAAAGTGGCGACTGCGAGCGGATTTCCTCAACGATCTGGCCATGGGCATTGAGATCTATGTGCTTCCCAAATATCCGCATTTGAGTACCCAAATCCTTTGCGGCTCCACCTTGCTAAAGGCAATTGTGGGCGTTGCCGGCGGTGCTACGAGAGCAGCCTTAACGCAACATCACGCGATGCGGGGAAATCTGGCGGATGTGGCCTCCAAGGATAGTTCGCAGGAGACGTGTGTCAACCTGGTGGCCTCCTTTGTGGGCCTCTACCTCCTCTCGCTGATCAAGAGCCAGACGGTGCTGTACACCATCTTCTACGTGGTGGTTAGCCTGCATCTGTATGCCAATCTCAAGGCGGTAAGGGCGGTTTGTCTGCGAACATTCAACGAGTCGCGATACTTGATTGCCTTGGAGGAGTTCTTCAGGTCCTCGAGAATGCTAAGTCCACAGCAGGTGAGTGACGTGGGAATTATTAGTTGTTTTTTTAACTGGTGGACTTTGTACAAAAACATAGTGACCTTGTATTCAAAATCTATCTGACGAAGGCTAGAGTTAATCTTATCAGAAAAAAGTCTATTTTACGCTTTATCTCCATGGTCTGAGAGCGAATAATTAAATTTCCTTGAACGTTTCACGCCAATTAATAATGCTTTAGAATAGGAAACCAAAGTAAATTTTTTTGAACCCATTTTATTTTGTCGATAGTATCGATATTATCGATGGTTTGAACTATCACTATCGAAAATATCGAGGTAGAGCACTATCGATGTTTTTACAGCTCTATGTTTGAATTCTTCTTTATTTATTTGATTTTATTAGCTCTCTTGTCATTTTCAATGTGTGTAGTTTTCTTTTATAATTTGTAGTGATACCGTAGTCTTTTTTCTACTTAATCCTAATTTCATTTAATCACGGCGGAATCTTAACATAAAATGCTAAATGCTTTACAAAATGCTAAAAGGGCTACACTATGCCATACTCGTAGTACTCAGTTAATGCTTACATACTATTTAAAGGTCAATGCCATGGAGCGTGTGACAATTGGACAGACCGTGTCTGTGTCCTTAAACGTGAAGCTGGGCCTGAGCGTAAAGAATCTGATTGATGAGTACAAGAGCAGCAGTGTCATCGAGAACATAGTGTCCTCCTTTGATCCCCACGAGCATTTCATCATAGCCGAGACTAAGAAGTGTTTGGGCGTCTATCTGCACTTCGAGACGCGTCCCCAGGATGTGCTCAAGGCGTACTTCTTTGCGGTGTCCTATCTGCAGGATCGGAACCAAATCAAGGAGAAGTACTGGGACATACAGACCAAGTGGCAGGAGTTCCTGCAGCTGGCACAACAGGAGGGTGAGCAAGCATGATGTTCCCGCTAAAATGCAGAAGAACTAATCCCTTTGGAATCGCACAGGTTGGATGATCCACCACCACTTGCTGCTGGTGGACGAGTTCCGTTTGGACTGGAAGGTGTAGGAGGAGGAGGAGGAGGAGGGCTTGACTTTGATCTGAGTTGCTTGCTTTTGACCTGAGAACAATTGATTTCATTCGTTGGACGTTCACTATCATGCTCACACATATCTCACACGAAACACATTGATATACATATATTAACTAAGTGCTATTGATATTTACCTAGATTTAGCTTTGTGAGAACATCTTCCAACTAACTCTGCCTTAGCACAAAGTAATGTTTGTAACCCGTATTTGATAGGACATATTTTAGCCCTGCTTTTTGCCCATGAATTTATCAAGCGATGACATTATTTCAATTACTAGCTGCTACTCTAGGACGTAAAAGGGAATCGGAATCGGAAACAAGAATCTATTTTGTAAGGACTTATTGTATGATGTGTAAGCTTTTCGATATTTCGAGAGCCTATGGTGTACTTTTTAGATTGTAATCAAGGAATAATCTCACAACGAACTTCGGCAAACCGGCTACCGCTTCAAATGCATTCTTAATACAAAACGTGTACAAAGTTTTAGGCGTCATTTCGTGCTAAACGTGCAATATTTAGTTAATTATTTGCTTCGAATATCTATGGAATAAGTTTGGCGTCCATTTTAAGCTTACAATATAATGCTTTCCAATTAATGCAATACAAATGTATTTGAATTATGTGCATACCGTCTCACCATCAAAAATAATTTTAAATGAAACAAATGAATAAAATAAAAAGGATTTTATGAAATTAACTGGATCTTTGTTAATAATTAACTTAATTAAATAGATAAAAGGAATGACTTTTCTGCTTTATGAAAGTAATTTAAAACTGGTCATGTAATAGAACTACATAAGATAATGACTCATGACTCAAAATATCGTATTGATGACTTTTTTTTACTTTAAATAAATATATTGATATATTCGGTATTTTTGATATTTTTATTATATTTTTAAGTTAAAAGCAATATCACGATACAAATATATAATTTTTGGAAAGAAAATATCGATATATCGATATTTTGATATATACAACCCTAGTTTCGCGGTGACTGTCTTTTTTTTCGCGTTTTACGCTTTTCGCAGAGGAGTTTTCGCGGCAAGTACAAATCGTGGTAAGCCAATTATTTGTGAATATTTCTGAGTAGCAAAGCTATTAATAAATATATGAATATAGTTTATGAGGTCGGAGTTGGGTTCTTCTATATGGGTTCCTCCTGGAATACAAATATTTGTAGATTCCTTTTTTTTTTGTATTAAGTTACTCCCTGTCCGTAGAGGAGGAAGATTTTTTCGGCCTTCCCGTATATAACGGGTTAACGCCACAGCCAAATTATTTTTAAGTTCAACCCGCGAACAGATATTTTACCATTCACCACGATTCATTGTTTTGCCCTCTTTGCTTTCGTGTGATTGGTCTTTTGTGAAGAGGAAGACACCACGTGCGCGCACTCAACGTGTTTGTTGTGTACTTGTGGTTTTTCTTTGATTTCGGTTGTTAAAACATTGAATCTTGAGCCTGTTTAAGCTTAACTAATAATGGAAAGTGAACAGCCAGCGGCTGTGAATGCAACGGCTTCAATTGAAGGCCCACAAACTGCAGGGACGCCTACAAACTTATCAACAGATAAGGTGGAAGCAACGCAAACGCCCCAATCAGGTAAGCTCCCGGCGGTGCTTTTAAATTGATAAACAAATAAGAGCTTATTGCTTCAAAACAGAAACTGCAGTGGAAATGGAGCAACCAAGGGAGGCTAAGTCCATCAATGAGTCAGCATCTGTGGTGCATAAAGTACAGAGAAATGACGCGGAAAAGGTATCGGAATCTGTTGAATGTCCGCTAGAGAAGCAGCAGGTGGCACAAATGGAATGCGATGTAGCAGCAGCCCCTCAAGATATGGATTGCCAAGTCTCCGCAGCTCCAGAAATACCCTCCACAGCAGCTGTTAGGGATCAGGAGAAACCAGCAACTATCAGTGCAACCATCTTACCAATTACCCACGTGCAGCCCGCTCCAGAGGCTGCCTCTGCCTCTGGTCTCAGCCTACTGGCTGCCTACAGTTCCGATGCCGAGGATTCGGATGTCGAAGAAGTCGTCACCCAGATCCATGACAGCGACAATGAAGTCGTCGAAGTCCCAGTAACAGAGTCCACTGCATCCACCACCACCACCTATCGCCGGCCAGTCGTGGCCGTTAGCTCGGGCAGCGACAGCTCGGACAGCAGCAGCAGTGACTCCGATTCCGATTCGGAGGGCGAGTACCTCACGGTGCTGCGGCAGAAGATAGACAAGCGGATCAACACCGAGGAGTGCGATGAGGAAGACGACGAGGACGACGAGGAGGGAGGAGCCTCTGGCGATAGGTCGCGACGCCGTCAGCCGCCCAAGGTTCGGGGCGAAATGCTGCTCGACGAGCTGCCGCCCATCCATCAGCTGGAGATCACGGTGCCGGAGGATGAGTGCGTGGAGCTGGGCAAGGTTCAGTCCATTGTGGATCAACTGGTGCTGGTCTCGGTGCTGCCCAACTCCATGCTGTTCGACCTGGACACGGTTCTGTTCTTGGAGAAGGGTCGCAAGGTCCTTGGCGAGGTGTTCGATGTGCTGGGCCAGGTGGCAGACCCCATATACTGTGTCCGTTTCAACAGCAACCAACAGATCCGGGACAGAGGCATTAAAGTCGGCGATGTGGTGTACTGTGCCCCCAAGACCGAGCACACCCAGTTCGTGATACTCTCGAAACTCATGCAGGTCCGCGGTTCAGATGCCTCGTGGGAGCACGATGTAGAGCCGCCGGCTCGTTACGTGGACTACTCCGATGACGAGGAGGAGAGAGAGGCTAGAAACGAGCAGCGAAAACGTCGCCAGCGGGATCGCACCAACTCTACGGACTCTGTGGAGAGCACAGCCACAGAGGCTTCTTCGGTGGCGCCTCCTCCTCATCCTCCTCCTCGGCAACGCGGACGTCGCGGGCAAAGGGAGAGCTTCCGGCAGAACCAGAGGCCAGATCTGAACCACAACCATAGCCAACAGCAGCATCAGCAGCAGCAGCACCAGCCAATGGACCAGCAGTACAACTATCATCCCAGCTATAATCCTGGCAGCTGGCACTCCAACTACTACCACAACTACCATCATCATCAGCCGCCGCCGGCTAACTTTAACATGCCGCCGCCGCCACCGCAGCAGCAGCAGCAGCCTGGGATGCACTTTCCAGTGCCCAACTATGGCTATCCCATGCCCTATGCCGTTCCACCAATGATGCCGCCTCACATGTACCCGCCGCCGCCGTCAGCCTACGGTCCGCCATCGCCATCGCATCCGCATCCTCGTCAGGGACAGCCACCCAGCTAGAGGTTAGAGAATAGAGAAGGCCATGATGGGCTTGTGTGAATTATCTTTATTATTCCAATAAAAAATGCCCTTAAACAAGTTGCGTTAAAAATGTTTTTCGATAAAATGCATGAAAGGTTTGTATAAAAAGGTACTTAATCTGCGTGGGATCATTATTCAATATATATATGGCTTACAGAGTGTAAATATATGTATATATCTACGTATGTTAACTAGAGTCCTACCAACTATGTTATGTGTGCTTATTATCGTACAGCTGGAAGCAACTTCAATGTGTGTTTTGTGTGCATAAATATATGCGCTTGCCTGGCTAATCTAAAAAATATATATAAATGTTGTACGTGTGTTGATTTTGTATATATACCCAATATCTTTCGGGTTTAACTTCTGTCTTTCCAACCCCTCGCAAAATATATATTCTTGAATTGAGCTTATTCGAGCAACCAAACAAGTGGACTCCAGGGGGAGTAGGAGGCCCACGGCAGGCACGTGAGAATGTGACAATAAAAGGGTATATCTCTAGGCTATTTACAGAGTAAAAACAATATTTAGTAAACGAAACAACAGAGCGGCTTGGAGTGGGTTCAGTGTGTGTGTGCTTTTAAGCATTTCAAAATAGAAAAGTAATCTTTGGATATATTTATAAGACTCTAATTTACTTTACTTTACTTTAAATTTATGTCTAGTTCGTTGTATTTATTTATATTTCATAAAATGCAGCTTTAACATACTATTTAGTTCAAGAACTAGAAGAACTAGTTCAAGAACTAGAAGAACTAAATCAAGAACTAGAAGAACTAGTTCAAGAACTAGAAGAAGAAGATGAAGCTTGATATGTACGAAATTAAACAAGAACTAAGATTACTTTTCATGGGATTTTGTACAAGAAAACCCACTCCAAGGCGGGTAACAATAAAGATATTCGCTGTTTGGATTTCTTCTCCTTTTCCTTGCCATCCTAACAATTTCCGATTTGATCGCGCGGCTTGAGCAGCACCACAACCGCCGTAATGTTATCCTGCGAGTCGCCCTCCTTGGCCGCCTCAATCAGCAGCCTGGGTATCTCGTCCAGCTTTGTTGTGGGATCCGCCAGAGACTCGTAAACGATTTCGATGACCTGCGATTCCGACACATGATCCCACAGGCCATCGGTGCCGAGGACGAGAAAGTCGTGAGCCTCGTTTAGTTGCACATCCACGAAATCGGGTTCCGCTATGACCGCCTCCAGGCTATAATCGCCAATGGAACGAGCCACATTGAGGATCCCATTAACGCGCCACTGACCCTGGGCATGGAGTACTGTGCCGCCTGCCTTTTCTATTCTCTTTCGCTCGTCGGGATTCTCCGGCTTGTGCGGCTTCACCAGCTGCAACTGCGTTCGCTTGCCCACCAACAGGGCCTTGGAATCGCCCACCCAGGCGATGCACAGCTTATCCTTGGCGATCAAGGCGCACACACTCGTCGTGCCGCTGGTGATCTTCTTTTGGGTGAAGCGCTCGTCCGCCAGCAGGAATGCCGACTCGAAGGCGTTGCGATAAAAGTCGGGAGTCGAGGAGGAGTCACAGTCCGGGTCCACAGTCCTTAGCTGATCCGCCAGCAGCTGGGGAAGCTGGCTGATGGCATAGCTGGCGGACAGAGAGCCCGAGTGACCATCGAAGACGCCAAAGAAACGAGAGTCCTTATCCGGCAGCTCGTACATGGCGCCAAATCGCTCCAGGCACACATGTCGATCTTCCATCTTCCTGGGTTTATTTTTCACAGCGGCGGATGTGTGCAGTGGCCTCCTGTCCATCTGGCAGAGGCACTTTCTTGGATCTAGACAAAGGGAACCATCGTCGGCGTAGTCCTTGAGCCGATCCATCTCCGCGTTGTCGGTGAGTTTCAGCAGAAACTTCTCCAGTTCGACGCTCACGAACTTTTGCAGCTTGAGCAGATCGTACTGCGGCGGCCCCTCTGTGGTGGTGATTTCACATTCCTTGGCACAGCACAGATCCTGCTCCAGCTGTTGCGCGGAACGATGGAGCAGCTTCAGCCGAAAGGCCGCCGGGCAGCCGCGGGAGCTGAGCTGCTGCCAAATGGACGAGACCAATTCGGCATGGCGCTCCTCGCTGGACACTTTGTACGTATCGCTGCTGGCGCGGGTTACACAACTCCGGCTGGCGCCCACCTCATCACCACCACTGATCGCAGCCGCCGCCTTCTCCGCCGTGGCGGCCAGGAATTGCTTGAATTCCACCAGGTGCACACATTCCGCGGCGGGGTCCGCATCTGTTGACATAATTTCTGCGCGGTCGCGTGTGCACTTGTTGTTGTTCTCACTGCCCGTGACGTCGGCCGATCATGTGTGTTAATCAATGTTAATTGTTGCTCAACGATGATTCATTTATTAGTTTCTGTGCGTTTTTATGTTGTTATTGTTTGCATTCTTTTATGTTCTGGGAACTGTGAACTGTACTCGATAGTATCGGCTTCTCACGAAAGCACGAAAGCCTTTAGGCTGTTTCCACTAGAAATGCTAACTTATTGCTCACTTGGTTCTTGGTTTGTTTACTGTTAAATATTCGACTAAATTAAATTGAAAATAAGTGTTCGAAATTATGAAAAAAACCCGCACCTTTAAAATTATACAAAAGAAGAAAATAGAATATCGAAACATTTTAAAACTATCAATTAAATGAAAATGCGATGTAAACTCTGGTTTGCAAGTGGAAATATCTTAAAATACTGCTGCCGGTTGTCCAGCTGGTTGATTGTTGCTTTTGTTTTTGTTGCAAAACCATTTATGATTTTTGTGTTATTTTTACCGGAAAATGAGCGTTTCTCTGAGCAAAATTAATAGATACTAGCACAATACAAAATGTCCACGCCCCTGGAGCAACAGACGGATGAACGGGAGGCGTTGCAATCGATTTACGAGGGCGATACGAACTTTAAGGAGATCAACAGCACCACATTTCAGTATAAAGTAGAGCCGCCACATGGACGAAAAGAGCCGAGTGGAACGAGCTAATAATAATATTCAAACAAATTTCAGTATGGCGAAGAGGACAGTTACAAGTCGTTCCTGGTGGAGCTGCAGTGGGGCGAGAACTATCCGGATGAGGCGCCCACGATCAATATGAACACATTCTACAATAGGAATCTGTAGGTCTCATCTTCATCTATAATCCCTTATAATTGCCTGAATTTCCAAACTTATTATTTGATTCCATAGCCTGCCCGCCGTCAAAGAGGAGATCCAAGCCGCTCTGAACACAGAAGCCACTCAATGGCTGGGTTGCGGCATGACCTACACATTGTTCGAGTGCCTCAAGGATAATCTAGAGCAACTGACGGCCGCACAGCCCGAATCAGCACCCACCGTGAAGGCCGTGGACGATGGCGTGGTGGCGCTAAAGATTTCGGATGTGGATCCGGAGGCGGGCAAAAAGGAGCCCAAAAAGGAGCAGCTGACCAAGGCGCAAAAGCGACGTCAGTGGGAGCGAACGGATCATAAGGGAGATCGTGCGCGTGGCTGGGATTGGGTGGACCTTGTCAAGCATTTATCCCAGACGGGCAGCAAGGATGATGGGCCCACTGCAGCCGAAATTGCAGCCGCTGCCGCTCCAGCTCTGCATCCGCTGAACAATTAACGAAACACTAGCCACCACAGCCACCACCTGGGATGAGAAAAATACAACGAAGGGAACTTTGAATCGAAATCAAAAGCAAATCATATTTTCAATCATTACATTTATTGATTTATTAAAAAGGTTAAATCTACTTTTGATTAAATTGAAGTGTTTTGATGTCTTTGACCATGATTCTTGCCACAAGGGGAAGTCCATTAAGTAAAAAGAACGTCTTGCAAGAAGCCACACAAAGAGATATATTGTGCAAGTGTCAGCGGAGAGTCTACTGATCTAAGCCTCTGGCAAACATCGTAGGGCTTTGGATTAGTCATAAGCTAGGGAAACATTTCACAATCAAACAGATTTGTTAATAAATAACACATAAAACCAAAGTATTAAGTCATACATTTCCAAATAAGATGACTACTTAGAGTTGAGCCAATTTATATTGACGTGTTCTTTGCCTATAACTTTAGTTTCAAATAAATGTACATATATTTATGTGTATATGGGCAAACACAGATACATAATAACTATTTACTTTAGAGCTGTAAAAACATCGATAGTGCTCTCCCTCGATATTTTCGATAGCGATAGTCCAAACCATCGATAATATCGATACTATCGACAAAATATAATGGATTTAAAACAATTTACTTTGCTTAAACAAACCAATTTAAATGGCATAATTTTTAAAAGATTTTATGTATTAAACAAAAAAACCAATAAATTCAATCACGTTACTGTCTATATAGAATTTATATATAGATAGTTTTTGATATTAATGATTAAAAATTAATTTAAAATGTTTCGGTCCTATCTTAAGAATTTTAGAATTTATGATTATATTTATTTTTATATTATATTTATTGTCAAAAACTTGTAAATTGTATACGAATTCACTAATTTGCTGCTAACGCGATGTATCGATGGTAGAAAGAAACAATCGATGGTGACCCGGATAGTTTTACAGCCCTAATATTAACTATTTACTTGTCATATCAGTCTTTCTTGAGAAAATGCTGACAATAAATTAATCAGCATAACTTACCTGTAAAGCTGCATTGCCTATTTCCATAGGATTCATTTAATTCAATTAGCTCAGAGATAAGTTTGCATTTCTATACTTTATCCGACCTTTAAGCGTATTTTTCTGGGAAAACTTTATTGACAATCGTAATAGCTGAGTACATTTTGGTAATAAAATCATAGTTCAATACAAAAATAAAGATTAAATCGATTATAATACGGTGAATTTTTCTTCCGTTTGCAAAGATCAACATTGACAAGGATAACTAGCGATAAAAACGTGTGTGTTTTCATTTTTCATTTTCCGTCCTACGGCGAATGGCTGTCCGTCCTGGCGCATACCTAATTGAATACTCCATCGGCCCGGACATTGAGGGCGTCCAACAGAGAGCCCATGGGCGTGGCAGGACCAAAGCTTTCGATAGAGTTGGCCAGCTTGTTCTTGATGTTGCGCAGGCGCAGGGAGGCATGAATGAAGGTCACCGAAATGGGCAGCAGCAAGGTGAAGGCCGTCAGCAGCACGGCGCTGATCAGGTGCAGGAAGAGGTAGCCGCCAAGCAGGGCTCCGGCCAGGATGTACCACTTTTGTTGGGCATTTTGCTCCGCAGCGTTGGCATTTCCGCCCGTCAACCGGCTGGCAATAAAGTTGGACTTGGACTTGCCACTGAAGAACTGCCAGATCACGGCTATGATAAGAGCCTGCACCAGCAGACCGCTGATGATTTTGGTCGGATTGAAGACCACCATCACGACATAGATGGTGAGGAAGAGCAGAAAATAGTTGGTTTGGTAGTACAACAGATTCTTCACCACCCGGTTGCCCCACTTCTCGAAATCCTTGAGATTGGGCAGCTGGAAACGGGCCGATCCCAAGATGAAGTCATCGAGGGTGCGGAGCGGCGGCAGCTGAAGATTGCCCGACAGGGCGGCCGCTGCATCGCCCACAGAGGATGTTGAGGGTGCCGCCGACATGGTCTTTGCGTGCTTCGGTTGCCTTTCTCCCGTCGACAACTTTTGGTAAGTGGGTTGACGTAGGCCGCGTGTGATGTTCCGGATCTCCTCCGAGTTAAGCAGATTAGAAGTCAACTGGCGAATCTTGGGCCGCAAGCCCGAGTTTCCCGATTTCCCGCTCCCTCTTGGTAGCAGACGTGCCCGCTCGTCAGTGGTAATCCAGTCGTAGCTGTCTTCGTGGTCACTTAACTCCTCAGATCCCAGAAATTCCAGCGTAAAGTTGTATTTCCTTTTTTTTAACAACGTCAATGTTAGTCAGCGTTGCAGTGTGACCAGTATATTATATTAAATCAATGTGCGTATTATTCTCTCCACGGCAGCTGGTCACACCAAAGCGTTGCCAGACTGATGAGAAAGGTGGAAATTTCACTGAACGATATCAATCGAAAACGAATTTTAATTTTATTTTATTATTATAAAACGTACATCCCATTATCTCAATAACTCGCCAAGATTACCTTTTTTTAGTTAATTAATCAGTGTTTATTTTGGTTTTTCCAAAACTAAATCCATATGGCTAAAGTCATTTAAACCAAACTACTAATAGTTAGTACTTAATGTTATAGCGCCTTTGCTTAAAAATGAATATTTATAACTTCAATTTATTCAATTCTCGACCACACATTTACATTATATATTCAAATTTGTCAAACAATAAGACTCTGGCTCTATTTTCGATTAAATAGACGGAAGTATAAGTACAGCTAACATAACAAAATTGCTTAATTGTGAGGAAAAGGGGAAGAACTTAATATGTGGCTTACGGAAATGTGGTTCTGGAAATGACCTTTACTTAGGTGTGTGTGGGTAGCATCGGGTGGGTGTGGGTGGCAGGGGTCATAGATTATAGATTACAAGAGCGAATCAACCTAAACATTGTTAAACAATTATTTATATTAATATTCATGATTAAATTAGGAATAGTTTCTCATTCTGTTTATCCTCCGACTTGGACGTTCTTGACTACGACTACTACTTAAAACTTGGTTCAAGTTTTGGTAATGCGTTGCAGCTGGTAACACACGATGCATGGATGCTAACATTTGGTAGCTTTGGGTGCTTGCTTGCTTGCTTGGTTACGCTTCCAGATCGTTTACGAACAGCACCTCGCGATTCTTCAGTCCCACATCGTGGAGGGTCTTTCGCAGCGTCTCATTGGCGCCGCCCTCGGCGGCATCCACGTCCGCGTTCGAGTAGAGCACCCTTTTGGGGAAATTCGTTGTGATCTCGAACTCATCCGGCGAATCGGGATGGCAAAAGAGATAGTGATAGACGTCCTGGAAAGAGGAGGGAGTAAGCAACTCAAACTTCTAGCTTTAATTCCATTTTTTGTAAGCTCTCACCAGCACCGAATCCGTCTGATTGAAGCGCCGCTCAAGTCGCATTCCACTGGGCAGCTTAAAGACCACGGCAATGGCGCCTATAGTATCCACTGGCGGCTCCGATGGCACCTGCGTGGCCAGCTCGATCTTCTGCCGTGCAATCTCCTCCTTGCGCAGCTCCACATCACGTCGCGCCCGCTCCTCGGCCTCCTCTGCCTGCCGCACCGCATCCCGTTGCCTCTGTCGCTGGCGCTCCTTCTCCTCGTCCGCCAGCAAACTCTGCTCGTAAGCCTCGTCCTGCTGCCGCCGCAGTGTCTGTGTGAAGTTACGCTCCAAGCGGTCGGCACGTGCCTGACTCAGCCACACCTCATTGGCGGCCGTCACCGAATGGAAGCGGCGCAACAGCTCCTCCGGCGTACAATCCCCCTCGAAACGTCCGACGATCATCATGCGACTCGCCCGCAGACTGATCATTACCATCAGCGGGTAGCTGCGCACCGTGATCGACTGCATCACCCGGTAGCCCTCCGGCGTGGCCACATCGCAGCCCCACAGCAGTGTGTTTGTGTTCATATAGTCAATGACCGATCGCGAGGAGAGTGTGTTGCGGCAAAATGAGTCCACATCCGGGTTATTGGCGGGATCCTTGTGTAGGTAAACGATCAGGAAGCGCAGCTCCTGCTTGGCATCGTTCAGGGCCTGGGCATAGGTGCCCTGGTAGAAGACCGGATGCTCCGGATACCGCTCGTAGTATTCCCTGATGAACTTCATCACGTCTCCAAGGGGATCCGTGACCAAGCGCGGCTCATTGCCGCCGCCCAAATTCACAAACGCACTCACAATGCTCGTCAGCGTGGAGTAGAAGTACTGGAACACGAAATTGATCACGTAGCCCAGTATTCCGGTGAAGCTGCGGGGTATGGGACCACTGGGCACCCGGCTCACTGTCCGTCCGCCGGGCATATTGGCGGAGAACATCTGCTGCAGGAAGCGATCGTTGACCACAGCGGGCGCTCGCGCGTCCGGTGCGGCGGCGAACATGGTGGGGCGGCCCTCGCGGATGTTCAGTTGCTCCTGGAAGGCCACCTGCAAGAGTTTCGAGAGTTTAATTTAATAAATAATTAAAATTTCTCAAGTTAAAGGCATGACATGGCCTGGCCCATATGCCTGACCACCACTGTAAGTGCATTCTACACTTGCCACCGACCGCGACTGTGTGCGTGTGTGCATACACATATGTTTTGCATCCGTACCTCGAGATCCCATTGGTGTCTGATCAGGACGTCGCGGCACACGTTCATGTCCTCGATGCCGGTGAGGTCCTGGAACTGGAGCACCTTCTCCGTCTGGTCGTTTGTTAGTCCGTCCGCCTCCATTTTTCCAGCAGTTTACGATGGCCTCCGTTTCTCGTATTTGTTGTTGCTGTTGCTTTCTACGCCGTATGTGCGTGCGTGCGTTTGTGTGTGTGTGTGTTGGTTGTAGCTGGCCTTTGTCCAGTGGCTCCTTCTGCCCGTTGCAGCGGGGGGATTTAGGGGGGAATGAGTTGCGTGGTCACTAAATGCTAAAGTACTGGACTCCCAGATTCATTTCAACGCACGCCAAAAACAGCCGGACTATAAACTCTTTATCATTTCTCGGCAATTTATTTTTCTTTTTTTTGCAGGTGATTGGTCGCCGCTCTTCTTCTTGCCTTTCTGCCAATGATTCGATGAATTTCCGCTGTGATTGGCAAAGCTCGCCGACGCGTTCTCACTGATTTGCGCGGCGGCGACGAAGATGCAGCGAACAAACTATGTGCCTGTATCGGAAACCTTGTTTATATATTCTGACTGGATTTAAAATTTTAAGCGGCAAAATATATACAATGATAAGAATCACATTGTTAAAATTGACAGATTTTTCAGGGATATTATATATATATAGTGCCTGGGTCAGAATAAAGTGAAAACAGCTTAAGAGCAGTAATCGATTTGTTTGTCAATGTATTTTTCGATTTTGAAAACGCCGGGCACACTGAACCAAATCGAAACCTACAACTTCCCACTCAGATTCAAAATTGGCATTTAAAATTGAAGATGCATTTAATTTCCACGTCGAAGAAGACCGTGCTCTCCGACTTTGCAGATCTCGAGACAAAGTCAGAGTATCCACACGCAGGTGGCGAACCGAGGGACTTTCAGTTCAATGGCCAGGGCCGTGTCTTCGTCGAGGTGGACAAGATGGCGGGATTGGCGGTGATGCGGATTAAGGAGAACGAGGAGAAGAGTGAGCTGGGAATGGGGGGCTAGCAATGAATTGGATATAATTTCCAATCCCTCAACAGCGGGGCCCGAGATCCAGCGCGTCCGCAAGCTGACCATCGACAATGCCTACTGTGTGGCCTGTGCCAAGCAAACGCTGGAGGAGATCGCCGTTGGCCAGAGCGGCAGCATCAAGATCTACAACATCCGAACGGCGCAGCTAATCCACAGGTTTCCCGCAGACCCGCAGCGCAACACGGTCCTCTACATGGACTACAACAGCACGGATGAGTACATAGCCGCTGTGGGCGAGGGCGGAGCCATCAACATCTTGGGCACCAAGACCAAGCTCAAGATGAACACCTTCACCATCGATGGCGAGTAAGTGCTACAACATAAACTTGATTTTAAATCAAGAAACAACCAACTTCTCTGGTCGCTGCAGCTCCACCCTGGTACGCTTCCATCCCAGCAAGCGCTTCCAGCTCTCTGTGGCCTCCTACAAGGGCGCTGTGACCGTGTACGATGTGCAGGGCAAGCGAAAGATCTTCCATGCGAGCGATGCGCACAGTGCTCCCTGCCGGGACATCAGCATGTGCCCATCCCAGCCGGCGCTGCTGGTCAGTGTGGGCTACGACTGCAAGATCAATATATTCGATATCCGACGGAATAGGGCGCAGGCCTCGACGGACCGCCTCAGCTACTCCCATCCGCTGTCCACGGTGGCGCTCAGTGAGTGCGGCACGTACTTCTGTGCCGGCAATCTCAAGGGTGAGCTGATTGCCTACGACATGAGGAGCACCAGGGCGCCCCTGGCCGTGAAGAGAGTTCACGATGGCGCTGTGACCCGGGTGGCCTTTGTGCCCCTGTCAAGCGAGGATAACAAAGAGCAAAGCGGTGGCCTAAACAACTGGTCAGGCTTCACAACCCCGGCTCCGGAGCGGGCCCACAGCGGCGAACTGCGCAAGTCCATTGCCGCCAATCTGCTGAGCACCCAGCAGCAGCTAAGCTTGGGAATGGCAACGCCTAACGCTAATACTGCTCCGCGGCGGGACTCGTTCTGTGACTTTCTCGATGCCCAGGGCCCGAGGGCAGTGGACCGCATGTCCACGCGGTTGGGCAGCACCTCCCACAGGGACAGCTTCGACTGGGAGACCCTCAACCGAAGGTCAAATCCCAACGAGACTGCCCAGCGTCAGCCCAGCTCGGTTGAAAACTCTGGCAACAGCTCAACAGCGGAGTCTCTGCAACGTAAGTCAACGAGAAAAACTCTCATTCGAAACCCTTTCAAACCTTACAGAGAAACCTTACAGAAACCCTAAGCGGCCCGCTCAAGGATCGCAGCAACCTCTCGGGCGAAATGAAGCTAATGAAGATTGCCGAGACGGATGAGCAGGGCGAGGAGCAGTCGTCCAGCTGTTCCGTAGGCAGCGACAAGGAGAATCCCCCGCCACCACCAGTGGACGACGAAGTGAAGCAAAGGCTGCGAATGCTCTCGTCCAGCCGAAACAGTACACCGCACCATGCGAACGTCGCAGCATCGCAATGCTCGAATCTGGATCTAAAGCCACAACAACTGCTGGCCAAGTCCTCCAGCGGACTGTCGGCTGTCTCTGTCCCAATGGATGGCGGGGATTGGCGCAAGGAGATCGGCGAACTAAAGGAGTTGGTGGAAGAGCGCTGCCGTCAGGTTGAGATAGAATTGGAGTACGTAGTGAGCTGGAACCATAAGCAGCTGGTCAACAAGCTGGAGAACTACTCCCAGGAGCAGCTGGAGAACACGCAGGACATCCGCAATAGTCTGGCCCTTCTCCTGCGAACTGATCCCTTCGTGCGCGAGTTTTCTCGCCTGCAAGAGGACAACGAATTGCTGAGGGCACAGTTAAACTTCTATAAAAAGAAGGCAGAGGAGTACGATTCTGGCCAGGAGTAAGGGTTATTCGTTTATTTTTATAAAAGGTCGCAGTGCCTATTGTTTATATTCTGAGCTGAGCCTTGTCCTTAACTTATTGAAAATGATTTTGTAAATAATGGCAAGCGGCCAAGGAATAAGATTCTGTTAAAGGAATGAAAGGTTGAAGAAAAGAAATCTGTATTAAAATATTTATTTACTCATTTACATGCATAAATTCAAATGAAATTCATTGTTATTAATATTTTCAACTGGAATGTGAGCTCAGAACTAGAGCTATGAAACTATCGACGATACTATCGATATTAGCGATGGTGTTGTGCTCCGCGTCACTATCGATTGTTCTTTTTCACCATCGATACATCGCGTTAGCAGTTAATCAGTGAATTCATATAAAATTTACAAGTTTTTGCCAATAAATATAATCTTAAATTTGTATATTCTTAAGAACGGACCAAAACATTTTTCTTTAATTTCCAATCATTAATATCAAAAACTATCTTTATATAAAATCTATATAGACAGTAATTGTGATAAAATTTCTTTCATTTTTTTTATTACATAAGATCTTATATAAATTATGCCATTTAATTTGATTTGTTTAAGCAAAGTAAATTTTTTAAACACATTTTATTTTGTCGATAGTATCGATATTATCGATGGTTTGGAGGATAGCCAAATGGCGTATATTTTTCGATTCGCTATTAAAATCTTAATTATTTGGAAGTAAAATATTGAAAAATTGGAGACAAAAATTTTGGATCGATTTTTCAAAATTCTATAAGGGGTACCATCATTAAAATTCTCAAAATTTGAAAAAAAAATATTTTTTTTAAATTTCTTAAATAAGTTTGCAGTTTTATTGGCCAAATAAAAACGAACCTAGAACAGCTTTCCGAATTGAATTTAAGGCTGTTTTGGCTTAGTTATGATTATTTTTAATTATTATTATTATTATTTTTCGGCTAAGACTTTCATTAGTGTTTCTTTATAATTAACAATATTTGAGGTCTTTCTGAGAGCATATTAT